>CM019150.1:34979794-35218246 GCA_009733165.1 Naja naja
TTATGTATGTAGGTTTAAAGTCATTGGTTTAGTTTGAACTGTTCTTGTAAATGTCAGAAATGATTGGTTTAAAAGTGCGGGAAAACCCTGCACTCTGATTGGCTGTCAACTGCTCGGCTGCTGGCTATAAGTAGCAGCCGCAGCCCAGCAAATGGGTCGTTCTGAGCTGTAGTCACTAATAAACAAAAGAGCTTGAAGCACTCGTCTGTCTCTTCATGCAAACTTAACACTGGCGATGAAGGTGGGATTTTCCTGAAGAAGGCAGCACGGAACAGAAGAGATGGCTGCGCTGAACACCCCCAGCCCATTCGATCCGACGGCAGAAGACTGGGAGTCGTATGCAGATCGCTTCAAATGTATCTGGAAGGAAGCGATCTAGCCGACATTTCGAGAAGCGGAAGAGGGCGGTCTTTCTTACGCATCTGCGGTCCGGCAGTTTTCAAGATGGCGAAGGCATTGGCGGGAGCTGCAGACATGAAGGTAATGGACTGGCCTGATTTAGAAAAGCTGTTAAGAGCCCATTCGCGCCACAAGTATCGTGCCTCATTAAGAGACACGAGTTTTACCGTCATGATCAGGGGAAAACAAAAACGTAAACGATTTCAGTGGCAAGTTTAAGAGACATTGGGGTGCATGTGAATTTAACAGTTTAGAAGAGGCCATGCGTGATCGATTTGTATTACAGAGCAAGTTATTAATGAAACCTAAGAACACTAAAAGAAGCCATAGAAGAAGCCTCTTCAGCAGAAGCTACCAAGTCCTCAGCAGCAGCCATGAGGAAGATGAACAGGGCCACGAGCCATTCTGATGGGAAAAGTCTATCACAAACCATTGTGATGACCTAGATTCTGAGTCAGATTGCAGTGAGGTGGAAGAGGGAATTTACAGACTCAGAATGGAGCGGAAAAAGAAAGACCTGAAAGAAAGAGGCAAGATTTCTACTGCAGAGGTTGTGGGGGAAGCCACCCCCGAACTGAATGCAAGTTTTTAGACACCATTTGCCTCCATTGTGAAAAAAGAGGACATCTAGCAAGAGTCTGCAAATCATCCAGAACTCCACCCAACAGAAGGAAATTTCCTGCAAACAAAGACAAAGAATTCAAGCCCAACAATCTCAGTGAGAAAATGGGGCGCAGCACAGAAGCAAAGGGGAAGAATGAAACTCATCAGACAGTAACTATTGGTCATTCATCTTCTATCAATAACAGAAAAGTGCATGTCAAGGTACTTATTGAAGGAAGGCCTTGCCAAATGGAAGTGGACTCAGGCTCATATCCGTCTATGGTGTCATGGGACACTATTCACAGACTACTCCCAAACATTCAGAAGAATCATTTCAAGAAGCAAGCTGACTCTTAAAGACTACCAAGGAACAAGATTCCAGTAGTTGGAACAAGAGAATTCAACGTGAAGTTCAAAGGCCACACCAAACGCCTGCCCTGACCATCGTGGACAAGGATCACCCAAGTTTGCTGGGACTTGAGTGGTTCAACCCATTGGGCATTGAGGTGACTGGCATCAATCACGTGAGCAACACTGAATGGAGGAGGCCTTGAAGTCTGAGTTTCCAGAGGTCTTCAGCATGGATTAGGCAAGTACTTGGGGACCCTATCACTTTCAATCTAGATCCCAAGGTGCCACCAATCCATTTAAAGCCCAGAAGGGTCCCATTTGCCTTAAAGGAAAAATTGATGCACAATTAGATAAATTAATAGCTCAAGGGTTTTAGAGCCCACTGACCACTCCAGGTGGAGACACCCATAGTCACACCAGTCAAGGCTGATGGGTCTGTGAGAATCTGCAGAGACTACAAGGGGACATTGAACCATGTGCTACAACAGTGTGCATATCCAGTTCCAGTGGTGCATCATGTATTACATTCTCTTGGCAGGGGCACAGTCTTTGCCAAATTGGATCTGGCCCAGGCATATCAACAGTTAACCGTTGATGATGCCACTGCAGAGGCCCAAACCATTGTGACTCATAGAGGTGCTTTCAAATGCAAAAGGTTGCAATTTGGAGTAAGTGTGGCACCAGGCATCTTCCAAAGCCTTATGGAAAGGATGCTCCAAGGACTGCCAGGGATAGTACCTTATTTTGATGATGTGTTAATCTGCTGAAAATGATACTCAGTTACATGAGAGACTCAGAGAAGTCCTAACCAGATTCAAAAAAGCGGGGTTAAAAGTCAAAGAAGAAAAATGCACTCTTAGAACTGACAAGGTAGAGTTCTTGGGCTATATGATTGACAAGCATGGTATCCACCCCACAGATGCCAAGGTTCAGGCAATCAAAGAAGCCCCCAGGCCAAAATGCAAAACAGACTTGCAAGCTTTCCTGGGACTCATTAACTTCTATCACATGTTTCTACCTCAGAAAGCAACCATTGCAGAAGCACTACACAGATTAGTAGACAAAAAGTCTGCATGGGTCTGGGGCAGAAAAGAACAAGCTGCCTTTAACACTATTAAGAGACAAATCACTTCTGATGCTGTACTGATACAGTTCTCTGAAAATTTGCCAGTTGTACTGACTTGTGATGCATCCCCTTTTGGGGTGGGGGGGGGTTTGAGCCACATGCTTCCCAGCAGGAGGGAAGCCCCTATTGCATTTTACTCTCGCATTTTGACTAAAGCAGAGAGAAATTACAGCCAACTGGACAAGGAAGCCTTGGCAATTGTTGCAGCTGTCAAGAAATTCCATGAGTATTTATATCGGAGAACATTTACTATTGTCACAGACCACAAACCTCTTTTAGGCATTGTGGCAGGGGACAAACCAATGCTCACAATCCTGTCACCAAGAATGCTGAGATGGACTGAATTTCTTGCTGCTTATTCATACAAACTCATTCACAGGCCTGGAAAAGACATTGGGCATGCAGATGCTTTGAGTCGCTGCCCACTTCCTTCACACACTGAGGATCCTGCTCCTGAGACTTACACCTTTTTCCTAGAAACTGTTGCCAAGCTTCCAGTACACGCTGCTGAAATTGCCAGAGAGACTGCCAAAGACACTGTATTGGCTCCTGTTATAGGCTGGATTAAGAAAGGTTGGCCACTTCAAGATCTACCTCACCTTGCCCAACCTTTTAAATCCAGGCAAACTGAATTATCTGTATTAAGAGGATGTATTTTGTGGGGTAACAAAACTACAAAAAGAGGTTTTGGAAATGTTACATGAGGGTCATCCGGGTATTGTCAGAATGAAGGGATTGGCCAGGAGTTATGTATGGTGGCCAGGTATTGACAAAATGGTTGAACACTGGGTTGCATCCTGTCCCAACTGCCAGGAAGTCCGGCCTGCCCCACCTCTCGCCCCACACAGGAATGGGAATGTCCTAGGGGCCCCTGGTCTAGGATTCACATTGACTTTGCTGGCCCTACCAGAGGGCACACCTTCATTATTATAGTAGATGCATATTCCAAATGGCTAGAGGTTATCCCTATGGCATCTACCACAGCTGAAGCTGTCATCAAACAGCTCAAAAAGCTTTTTGTAACTCATGGGTTACCTGATATCCTAGTTTCTGACAATGGTCCTCAATTTACGTCCAACCTTTTTGAATCATATTTAGCACAGCAGGGTATCAGACATGCCTTGACAGCCCCTGGGCACCCTTCGGCTAACAGCCGGGCTGAACGTATGGTACGCTTTACCAAGGAAAAACTTCAGCAATTGGGTCCTGGGGACATCACTGAGAAAGTTGAAAAACTACTCAGTGTCCAGCATATCACTCCCAACCCATCAACTAACTTATCCCCAGCAGAGTTGTTGATGGGTAGGAAACTCAGGTCTCCCCTTGACCGCCTTCATCCCACTTACGCATCCAACGCACCACTAGATTCCATTAGCAAAATTCGCACATTCACTGTGGGTGATTCTGTTTATGCTAAGAACCTTATGGGTGAACCATTACAGATTTCTGCTGAGATAACCCAAATCACAGGCCCTAGGTCTTACAGGGTACAAACAGAGGATGGCGTCCTCTGGAGCAGGCACATTGATCAGCTTAGATCCAGATTACCTCAGGAACATCGCAATTGCTCCTCTCTAGTTCCCATACCTAATACCTCTTCTAGGGGGGAAGGGGAGGATCATGAGGATAATCAGCAAGCAAGAATCAATCCCATGTGTAACGAGCCAACACGACAGGAACCATCCCAAAACCTGTCACAATGCCAAAATCCATCCTTACAAGTGGAAGACTGTACATTACTACCTGACTTAGGTGCTGACATTGGGTTGGAGATGGATTGGGAGGAGAGACCAGGTTGTAGTAACCAAACAGGTTCTTCTATCACTAGAAGTCCAAGTATGGAAATGTCAGCAGACACATTTCCTCTCTCACTGGGTGAGAACATTAAAACATCTGAACCACATAGGTCTCAACGTACATGTAAGAGCCCCACCTATTTAAAAGAATACATTAGATAGATGGGGTTTGAGTATGGACTGAACCTAGTGGGGTGGGGTGTTATGTATGTAGGTTTAAAGTCATTGGTTTAGTTTGAACTGTTCTTGTAAAATGTCAGAAATGATTGGTTTAAAAGTCCGGGAAAACCCTGCACTCTGATTGGCTGTCAACTGCGGCTGCTGGCTATAAGTAGCAGCTGCAGTCCAGCCAAATTGGGTCCGTTCTGAGCTGTAGTCACTAATAAAACAAAAGAGCTTGAAGCACTCCGCGTCTGTCTCTTCATGCAAACTTAACAGTATTAATGAGCATCTAGAACAGAATTCATTTGAAGAAAGGAAAAGGACAGAAACGATGTTCTGTTTTTTACAGCCAGTGGATCCCTAAGGAGAGATCTAACTACTGATCTGATGGAAACAGCATATTGTAGCATAAGACCCATCCCTTTCTTCATTCATCACATCACAATGTATGCGCAAAAAATAACATGGGGTTAATGCTACAATGGTGCGGTGTTGCTTTCATGATTCTGAACTGGGGAAATGCATGTTTGCTTCTCAGCCAATGGCACAGCCCTGCCTGGTAAATGGCTGGGCTTACTATTAAGGTGGCTGCCTTCTTGACTTTTTGAAGACCCTTCCGATAGACTCTTTTGTCAATATATGAAAAGCAGATAAAAATGTTTAAAGCAGGGGTCTCCAACCTTGGCAACTTTAAGACCTGTGGACTTCAATTCCCTGAACTGGAGACCCCTGGTTTAAAGTGAATTTTCTTCTATGGACACCACCTATTTTAAATATTTGCTTTTCTCTTTGCTAAGTTATTCTGTCTAGTGATGGCACCAAATTGTCACAGTCATCCTTGTTGATTTGCAAACTGGGATATTTTTTTTCTTGGGGTAGAGAGGCACCCAAGATCGGGTGCCTCCTTTCTGTGTTACTTTCTCTCTGAGCCCCTCATGTGTGGACACAGCTTTCCCAGGGCTTAATTACTTCTAGGGAGGTTTTGTTTTTTGCTTTTAACTTTTTTACATGGGTGATAAGAATTTGACCAGGAGTTACCTTTTGAGAGTCTGAACCAGGGCTTAGCAAAGAATTTTAAAACTACACACACACCCAAAATATGTAGCCAAGCACTGATTGCAGAGTTCAAAGGCTGGCTTTTAGTGCAGGCCAGGAAAGGCCCCCTTTTCTGCAGCCCCAGGAAGACAGGAGGTGAGGTGATTAGTTCAAGGCTGGGACACACCTCTTGCTACAAAACAGATAAAAGCCTCTTTGTCCTACTGCCTTCAGTGAGAATTTAGAATCATAGGGCTGGAATCTATCTTGTAGGTTTTGTAGTTCAACCCCCTGCTCAAGGCAGGAGTCATACATCCCAGTCAAATCATTCTGCAGTCTATTTTTGAAAACCTCCAGTGATGCAGCACCCACAACCTCAAGAGCAGCAGTGGGATCCTACCACCACCGGTTTGGTGCACACCTAACATGTGCATCTTATGTGCACGTGCAGCTTTCCACACACCAGCAGAGGCCTACAGTGCCAATCTGCTGAGGGATAAAGAAGAGAAAACTGCAGGGACAGGTGGGATCCTGTGCTTTTTTTCCTCAGCTGATCCTCGGAGGCTTTTTTTTTAACTACCGGTTGGCCGAACCAGTAGCATACCACCACTACTCAAGAGGCAAGCTATTCCATTGATAAATTGCTCTCACTGTTAGAAAATTTCTCCTTATGTCTAGGCTGCGTCTTTTCTCTGACAAGCTTCCACCCATTACTTCTTGTCCTACCCTCAGGTGTCCCAGAGAATAAGTCAAATGCCTTTTCTCTGCAACAACACTCTTCTTTTCACTTAACACTAGATTGTTTACTACCTGCCCCATGCTCTGCTTTCCACTTGCTTCCTCATAAAGAAAACTAACATTGATTGAAACCAAGACATGATGCTAAATTCTTCCCAGCTTTGTGTACTGTTACTCCAAGCAGCAACCTGTGTTTCATTACTAACAGAAACATGCATAATATTATCCCAAGCAGTATCCATATCTGCAGATTTCCTGTTTGCAGTGCCTTCAATTTCCCCAGCACTTGCTTCTCCTGATAATATCCATGGATTAATAAGCCAAATCAGACAGCACCTGGGCAAGGAATGGCAGTTCAGACATATTAGAGCTTTCGAACTACAGCTTTCTTGGCTTCTCTACACTTGGCATAGAGAACCATGTTCTCTTCCTAACAGATCTTAGGTTTGCTTAGATACTTTAATAACAGAATACTAAGGTGGGGTGCTACAAAGCAAGCACCATCTTTATTTACAAGAATTCCCTTCCTCCCAGAGGGGTGATGTTGATATACAGAAAAATGGTTGATGGATGCAGCCCACTGCTTTGTTTGGAAATATCTACCTGCACAGAAAGCAAAACAAAGGTAAGGTAGGCTGTGTCCTGGGATAAGTAAGACGGAGTGCAAGGAACAACTTATCTTCTAGAAAACAACTATTTCATCATTAGTTATGCCTCCTGCGGTAACAATTTGTAATTTGTGGAGCTTCCCTTAAATTAAAATGTTCCCCAAATTAGAAGTAGATTGCCTTCCTTGGTTTTCATGATGACCACTAGCAAAAGGAGATGGATTAATTAGATGGTTTAGAACAGCTTGCTTGCTTACTACATCCAGTAATTTGAAGAATTCTGATTTACTAGTGTACGATGAATGAGGTTCTTCTTTATTTCTTACAATAGATCTGTAAGTAAATCCTTATCATAATATCTCTTTTACTGCAGGGAAGGGATCTTTCTGTCAGTAGATTGAAACACAGTGAATTGTTCAGTACTCTGAGGTTGGTCTGGAAGCAAGATTCGAATCCATTGATTTTAAAGTAATTGATTTTAAAATAAAATAATTCAGCTTTGGCTGAAACTAACCAATAAGCTATGTAAGCACATACAGCATTTCAATTTCATGTGATATGTTGTATGATGTGTTCTTGGCTATGCCACATATATTTTTTCAATCAAATGGGCATACATAACTTGTATGCCCATAAAAGAATTCATATGTGTGTGAGCGTATGCACGCACACAGTGAAAATAAGGGAATAATCACAAAAAATGTTTAGGTTGCTTCTTTGTTACTATGACAATATCTTAGTATATAATCCTGATAATTAAACAGTAAAAATAAGTATAATATAGTTAAAGGCAATTGCAGATACTTAAACTGCACTTACCAAGATTATGATGAAGAAGATGAATTTCTGAACTGTTTATTAGGGTTTACTAATTCTCTTTAGTGACTTTCACAGTAATTTAAAATGTTACATTATTCTTATATATTATTTACATTATTACATTATTACATTATTTACATTATTTATTATTTAGGCTGCATCTTTTACCCCAGGACAAGTTCTACTTCTCACAATGGGGCTTATTTCTAAATGAGCAGTATACTTATAGAAGTAAACATTTAATGCTCCTTGCCAGTGCAAAATTTTGGTTGGGAATTATGGAAACTGAAATCAAATACTACCGAGAACATTATCAAAATAAGGTTATATTTTCTGATATCCTAGCTATATTTCTGTTTCTAAAACAAAACAAAGCAAAACAAGCATCGAATATTCTTTCTTGAAAATTTCTTGGCAGAAGTTTTAAAATTATAAACTGACTGGATGTAGAAAAGCAAAAGTTAAGAAATTCCTGTAATATCATACTGCTGCAGTGTCAAAATTTGGCTTGAAAATTTAGAAAGAAGGAAATTGCCATACATCTGCTTTTTTTTCTGTTTAGCTAAATACTCCCTAACCAACAAAATGTTTCTAGGCTTAAAACATGTTTTACCTTAGTACAAGTGCAAATTCAACTGCATTAGTTACGGATAAAGTGACATTTTCATCAGGATTGTCCTGTTGTGATATATGTGTTGTGAGTGTGCTGCGCATCCATTTGGAATGCTGTTTAAAACATGGATTCCATAGGTTGTGCATAAAATTAGGTGCTAAATCTGGAACAGCAAAGAATGCCATGCTCTTAATAATCTTAGGAATTTGGCTAATTGCTTTTGTGGCTAAGATAAAAATAAAACAATGGCAAGTGTCACACCATAGTGGAACCTTGGGACTTTGGTTTATATCTCAGAGATGGATCCATTCAACCCAGCCAATTAAAGGGAAATTAGCCTGTTGTTGTTCTACTTTTGTTTCCTTTGAACTAGCCCTGTCTTTACAGCCATCTGTAGTAGTTTCAGTGGTACAAATATATCACTAAGAGTCAATACTTGGCAATCAAGTGGATTTTTGCTTCTTGACATGAAAAATATTCAAATGATTTGAAAGGAGTCTTGTGTGTGAGTTGTTGTACACATAGAGCAACAGTAGATTTATTAAGATCAACATGATTGCAGTCATGCATAACAATGCTTATTTCTGACTGCTTGGATTAAGTGTAAGCAAATATTTTCATGTCACCTGAAATATTACTTTGGGCTTTTAATTAGAAATGTATTTTAAAAATTGCAGGAAGGAGCAAGCATTTTTAAAAAAGTGGTAGCTTTAAAGAGGAAACCACCAAAGGAAAGCAAAAAAGCAACCACTCTCTGCTTGATTTTCTTCATTTTCTGACTTCTATACTAATCTAGTCACATACAAAAAGAGTGAAATCTAAAAGCCTAAAGAAGCTTTGAAAGTTCCTCCTGTGGGTTTTAAATTATTGTTGGGATTTAATATTTTTAATATTTTTAAATTTTGTATTCTATGTCTTCTTATAGTTGTGAGCCATCCTGAGTCCTTCAGGAGATAGGGTGGCATATAAATCCCATCATAAATAAAATAAATAAATATAATGTTCCTGGTCTGGTCTGAAAAACTCCTGGATTTCCATACTTTCAGATTTACCTTCAGTTAACCTATTTGTTATGATGCTGTAGCCAGCCTATCTGCTTTCTCTTGTTCATTATTTTCTATTAAAACTTTTCTATGAATAATGGAATGGTTTGGAGGAAATACAAGTAGTCTATGACTTACAACCATTTGTTTAGTGAGTATTCAAAGTTACAGCGGCACTGAAAAAAGTGACTTTGACCATCTTCCACATTTACAACCATTGCAAGATCCCTGTGGTCACATGATCAAAATTTGAAGTCTTGGCAACTGGCTCATATTTATGATAGTTACCGTCTCCTGGGGTCATCAGTCACTTTTTGTGACCTTTGGACAAGCAAAGTCAATGGGAATGTTAGATTCACTTAACAACCGTGTTATTAACTTAACAATGGCAGAGATCCACTTAATGACTGTGGCAAGAAAAGTCGTAAAATGGGGGCAAACTTCAATTAATAATTATCTTGCTTAAAGAAGAAGTTTTGGGTTCAGTTGTGGTTATAAGTTAAGGACTACCTGTAACCTGTAAGTTCACCAAGGATGCCCGAGTAAGCTATCTACTTCTCCCCTTTAATTGGCCTTGTAAAAGGTAGGAGAGAGGGAAAAGATAAATGACTATTACAAACATGAAATCAACATTACCCACATCAAGTTTTCCTTCCTTTCGTAATGTGTTAACAGATCTGGTATTAATTTGACTCATGAAAGCGAGCATTTCTTTTGTCCTCTGGGCAGATTTCTTGTCATTCCTTAAGGGCAGTGAGATTTCTCCAGCCTGAGCTTCTAATTGCCATACCAGTTCTTGCTTTCCTCTCTTGTCCTTAAATGGTTGTTAGGACTGCTTGTCTTCACTACTTGGGGAAGGAACTTGGCACAGTTCAATGGCCCAACAAATAAAAAGGTTTTTTTCAGTCACAGTTCCTGTTTTGAAGGTTTCTCAAGTAGCTGCGTGTGTGAGGGTACAATCCATCAAATATCCTAGCTACATATGATCTATTCAATGGAATGGAGCTTGTACACATTGATTTGTGTACAAGCCATAATCTGAGTACCATTCAAGAGTATACAAGCTAATGTTTAGATAAGTGATATACTACAGCAGCCTTCCCTAAGTTGGTTCTCTCCAGGTATAATATAGTGTAATTTCTGTGACCCCAAAAGGTTTGAGCATGATGTGCTTTATTTGATTTGGGCTAAGTATGTTGAACAGGCCACTTTTTATTCAAAAAATATAGGTAAACAAAGCTTTGATCTCTTTAAAAGTGACATTCGATAAATCAGGGATGCTGCCTCTCTTCACCACAGAGTTCCTTTTCTTTGCCAGTTGTTTACTATACTGCACTAATACCCAATGTTTATTGTATGTTTTATAGATCAAAAATTATACTTTCATAGATTCACACATGTGCACACACAGTCCTCCGTTTTATGTGAACTGTGAAATATGGGCAAAGAACCCAGTGTATTAAAAGGTTTGTCTTCAGGTGGATATATTTTTTGTTCCTCTCTCTCTGTTTCAGCTCAGATAAGGGAGATAAATCTCCAAACATCTGTTTTGAGGCTTGCTTGATTCCTGAGTTCAACTAATCCAAGTTCAGAAGATATGTATACTAAAATAATAATATATTATTTAAAAAGCATTCTTGAATATGTAAAAGAATACATCTCATCACATTCATGAATACAATCATCCATCTACCTTCACCTCTTCCAAGTTATACTTGAGATCTCTTTTTAAGATAAACATGAAACTGTAAGCATGTTTCCCAAATATTTTTAATCAACGTACAAGGAAACTTAATTGGGTAGCCTAAAAGAAGCCAGGACTGGCAAATGTGCTACAGCAAACAGTAGAATGTTATCCTGCAATTCTACATCATTGAACTCTAGTGTTTCTTTGAAATAGTTTCTACTTAAGCTTAGCATTTAATCAGTTTTGAGGAGAAAAGGTACCAGATATACACACAGAAGATGCTTCTATGATCAAAGAACGAAGCACTCTTCAGGTCAAGCTAGCAGCACCATCTCATACATATGATCTGAAACTGCATCTTACAGAGTACTGTATGTACTCACAACCATTGCAGTCTGAATGATGCTTTAGGATGATGCCTGTAAACTATGCTCCTGAATCTATCCTTGTCTAGATGTTTCCTCTTTCCAAACTGCAGAAAAAGATATATTTTCATCAAATTTCATCTAATCTGCTTTGGTTACTCAACTTGGGTAATGACAAAGAACACTTCAACAATGGAAATGATTGGAAGCTTCCCCTGCTGGAATGCATTCAGTTAAAGGCTAAGCAACCTCTGAGTAGAGATGTGGATTTCAAGATGCAGATCAGCAGCAGAAGTAATTGGAAAGCATTCAATCTGGATCAGATGGCTTTCAGGTTTAGTACAAATCGGTAGAATATTTGTTGGTCAGGGTTGTTGCTCGGGTCCCCACACATTAATGTATGAACATTTTCTTCCAGGGTTGAGGACCTGCAGTATCATGTTTAAGGACACTGAGTATACTTCTCAATACACAAGTGTATCCCACACTATTTGCAGTGGGATATTTCCCTTCATCCTCGCAATCCTGACTGAAATTCTGCTTCTAAATATATAGGTTTTTTTAATTACATTTATATGCCACCCTTCCCCGAAGACTCAGGGCGGCTTACAATTTTTGGAATAGCCAGCAATTCATGTATTAACCTTAGTGTGATTTGTTTGGTTTTCAATTAACTTGTATGTGAATCTGACCCCTGAGGTTTGTAAACTGTAGTTTGTATCTTACTATAATGTGTGGATCTAGACAATTGTGTTTTGTTTAGCAAATTAGTTTCATGCGTGAACCTGTAAGGACCATTATCAGCTATCCCCAACCTGGTTCATGCCAGGATATGTGGGTTTCTACAGTGTCTGACATACTGTATCTGAAGGTATCACACTGGAAAAGTCTGACAGAGATGGACCAGAGCTATGATTCACTATGAACCTGATAACCTCCTGTGTGCAAGTACTCCTTATGGCACATTATGCATGACGTGAGCCACAAATTAGCCAACCACACTTTAGCTTAGCATGATATACATACAGAAGCCTAGTAGCGAGTGCATCATGCAAATGCAGAAAAACTCAGTTGAATAAAAACATAGTTAAGAACCGCTGGTAACACAACTAATCGAGGGAATACAACAAGCCCCAAAAGGATAGCCTTACTGCTAGATTGTTGCAGCAGAAAAATAATTAATTTTGGATTATGAAATACGATGCAATAACCAAGTGATCTAGTATAACAGGAAGCTACCAGCTCTTGCTCTGCCCAAGGAAAGTCTCCTTCCATCCATCCATCAATACCTCCCCTCCCAATCCTCACTTGCTAAAGGGATATGTAAGGAAGAGCACTTACCTAGTTCAGACAGAAACTGTTAAAAGCCCTCAGATCTAGGAAGCGTTTCTGCAAAGGGATGAAATTAATTAGCTGTTGTTTTAATCTCCCCACTTTGGGGGAAAGCGGGATCAGAGGGCAGAGGCAGCCAATGAAAAAAGAGAGTTTCCCCAGATGGTCCCCTCCCACCCCAAAGGATTTGGCCATACAAGGCAAAAGAATGCCGTGCTGTGCGGGTGGCAGCAGCCCAACTGTGAGTGGCTGGATTTGGGACTGTGAGAATAAGGGAAGGGGAAGAGAGGATTCTGCCTTATATAGATAAAATGGTGGGGGGGCGGGTTGGAGGGAAGTTGCTGAACTCTCTGATCGGTTGTTAAAACCGGTATCTGAGAGGACCTAGCAACAGTTTTCTTTATAAGGATGCAAGTCGTATAAATGACAAAGCTTTCTGCTGCCTGAGAACAAAAGTTTAAACAAAGGTTTAAATATGTATGGTTAAAAGTCACAAGGACTTCCTGAACAATGTTTGGTTGGCATTCCTCACTCCTGTGTGTAGTTTGTTGTTTCAATTACTTTTTTCCTTGCCAGAAAAATAAAAGTACAGATGTTTTCTAGTGAATAAAGACTAGTTTAGACAGGAAAATGTAAAAGAAACCATCAGAGGCAGTTACCCTTAATTCATTTTTCCTGTCAAACAGGCTCTTACATTTCCGTAAAAGCCAGTAACATTTCCTGACCAGATTCCTCATAGTGTAAAGAAGTACCATAAACAGCCCTGTATATATAAAGTCAAGTTTCCTTTAAGTCAGGCTCATTTGTAGTAATTTCATGGACCATCCACGTACCTGTCTTCAAACAATGCAGAAGTGGTTTGCCAATGCTTTCTTTCTGAATGTTTTACTTCCCAAATCTAGCCAACAATCCTTGTCTCCCATCCAATTTCTAATCAAATGTAATTTGTTTTGTTACCTTTTTTTAACTTAGCAAAGATTGGCAAAGTGTTGTCCTATCCATTTGACAGTTATTTGGTCCTATGGTGGGGGTGGGAGCCACTGGGCTAACTTGCAAAAGATTAGCATGCCAAAGTTATCTTTGTCTAAACTATTGTTATTTTATCCGCCAGCTTTCCATTCATTCTGATCCATTATTCATCTGGGCTTTGAATGAGGATGTAGAAACCTTTTAAGCTAAAAGACTGCACTGCATCCAGCCTAACTTTCTGGTGAAGTTATGCCAGTTGTAGGTTCCTTCCAATCAAGGCAAAGAGCAGATCATTTGTTTCTCATCCCACCCATTCTTTACCCCCAGCCCAGACCCAATGTCTTAGCCTGTTTATTAAAAAGCAGCCATGGAAGAAAACATTGTAATTATATTTCCTGTGGAAGATGACTATGGAAAAGACAGTAGTATGTTCTCATGAGCAGATGGTACCTGGATCAGTTCTTAAAGCCTGGATGTTCTGAAAAGGAAATCCAGACACATCTAAATCCCAGCCATCAAGGTTTATACAGCTATGAAAGGAAAGTTGGGGTTTATTTTATTTTGTTATCAGGCAAGATGTCATACTATGTGAAAAAGTAAATCAGATTAAGGCTCTCTGAGTCTGTTCATACTGTTTATAGCTTCTGCTTAACCAATTTATTCATTAACACAATTATTTGAATTCACATATTATACTATACTAAAAAATAAAGCTAACTACATGGAATAGGTTTGTACAACTATGCTGAAATGTGATTGGCCAATTTGCATTTCATCCAGAGACTTGTTAATGTAACCCACATAATGTCTTTTTAAATTAATCACAGTGCTGAAAACAACTTAAAAGATGTAATTCATTCAACCTCCTACCAGTTCAGGAAATCTGTTACTCCAGCATCCATCATCCAGCCTCTTTTCAAAAATCCACAATGGAGAAGAACATGATACAATCTTCATAGATAATGTAATCTACTATCTACAACTGTTTCCACCTACAGTTGTAGCTAGGAGAGTTTTTGCACAACTTCATGCTGTGCAACAATTGCACTTTTTCCTGGATCATGAGGCCCTGTGCTTCTGCCCTAGTCATCTCTCAATTGGACTACTACAATGTGTTTACATGAGGCCACCCTGGAAGAGTATTTGGAAGCTACAGCTAGTACAGAATGCAGTAGCATGGATAGTTCTGGAGGCTTCTAGGGCAATGCATGTAACACCACTGTTGCACGAGCTTTATTGCTTGAGAGTTTCTGTCCAAGTCCAATTCAAGGTATTTTTTTACCTTTAAAGCCCTTTATGGCATGAGTTCAAGATATCTAAGGAACCAAATTGCTCAAACTGGATTGGCCCTTGCTCACTTGTCCACCAGAAGAGTGGTGCTCTTATGGACACCATCTGCCCAGGAATTTCAGTTGGTGGGGTGGTGGAGAAGAGCTTTTTCCATTGGGGCTCCCATCTTTTGGAATATTCTGCCACTGGAGGTGAGATTTGTCTCTACTTTTTTGGCCTCCTGGAAGGACTTAAAACCTGGATCGGCTGGCTGGCTGGCTGGCTTGAGAGTACTTTTCACTGGAGGTAGTTGATAGGGTAGAAGAGAAGATCCCCACAACCATGCTGTTTTTTTAGTCTACTTAAATCTGATTAATTGAACTGGTTTTAAGCCGCCCAGAGTCACTTCAATGGTGAGGTAGGCAGAGTATAAATTAAATAAATAAATAAATAAATAAAACTTCCTTTCAATTTGCACTAATGGATTCCAGTCTTATGTTCTGGAACACTAGAAAATACCTAAATATCTATGTGACAGCTTCTGAATTGATTATACAACAGGGCTTTTGTGGGAGGATAGTTGAAAAGTCAGGATGTCTCTGACATAAAAGGTTGTGGGTTCAACCACAGCTGAAGTCACCATGTTGCACCTTTTTTATTCACCTAGATGACCCTGTTACACAATTAAATTACCATCCCTTGCTCAGATACCTGAAACAAATTTCTCTAAATCTATCAAGGCTTATTTTTAAATATATCTGTATAAAATGACCCTGACAGATTATCACTCTAAATGAGTTATCTAAAAGTCAGTTCACCTGAACTCAGTGGAACAATTCATTCAGACATGCTAGCAGTATAAATAGACAAATCACATTAGTGAATGATGAGTGTGTTTATACAACATTTTTATTCAAACAACCAGTTCTTTGGGTTTCCTGTTCACATTGAATCATAGACTAATCTCATGAGCTTTGTTCACAAATTGCACTACTGTATTCAGTCGATTGTACAATGAACACCATTCAGCAAATACCTGTAAATAATGGGAAGGAGTAAACCTTTCTAGCAAGTATATTTTGATTAGTTCTTCTTAAAGTGTCCTATGACAGACAAATATTTCCTCTTTTTTTTGTAAGGATCCCATCAATTTTATTATTTCTTTCTCCAAACATATGCAGAGTTCATGCTTCAGAAATATGAGTTTTTAAAAAACATTATTTAACTATTGTAAAGTTTGGTTTCTATGCTTTGCAGATATGGACATGAGATCATTATGATTTAATGTTTCACCACAGTTGGCCTTAAACATAGAGCAGTTTGAAAAAGTAATATCCCCACTGTGAGAGCAATGGGTTATGCAAATATTGTAAATTCTCTAGTGCCTTAAATCTCTCAGGCTGTATTTGCTGTCCAAGGAGAGAGGGACTCCCAGGTAAAGGCAAATAATAGGCCATTGTAGAAGCTATGGAACATGGTACCTTTCTGCCACCTTGTGGTGAATGTGCATAATTAAAAGGTGCTGTTTAAAAAATATCCAGGAAAAAATCCTTGTTTTTAATTTACATTCAGTAAAATACTATGTGTTGATGTCTTTTGTAACAGGATATTTTCACTTCCTTACATTGCAACAGGCATAAGTTGTAACACATTTAGTAGTTTCATGTGTTAATGAGGCTGTCTTTGAGAACATACCTCCCCACACCCAAAGCTTTAACTGGTTCAAAAATATAGCTGTTTGAGCTGCACTGATTTCCAATTGCTTCCAGGTGTAATTCAAGGCTCTGGTCACTACCTATAAAGCCCTACATGGCATACAGCCTGCTTACTTGAGGGACTATCATCACCTATAGCATCTACCTGACCAATTTAAATCTGCAGAGTTGGCACACTTTGGATTCCTTCAATTAAATGTTCTCTATCAGGATCCCAGAAGCACACCTTCCACAGCACCTGCCCTCTGGATCAAGGTTCTCCCCAAGATCAGGATGGCCTCTATTCTGCTGTTGTTCAGAAGAACCACAAAAACTCTTCACCTGGGCCTCTAACAAGGGAGGGTGAGACCCCTTCACTTCATCCCATCTGATCTATTACACTTGCCATCTTTTACTGTTAATTGATTTTGTTATAATTTTTTGTTTGTCATGAACTAGCCAGAATGGTTGGGAATTTGGTGGCATCAAGTTTAATAAATAAATAAATAAATATTGAGGGTTTTTTTCCCATTGAATCTCCTATTACAAGCCTAACTTTTACCAGTGAAATAAAGCATGGCATAATGGTTACAAGTGCCAGGTTTTGGTAACAGAAAGTAAATGTAAGTAAACAGAAGGTTGGGATTCCAAATGTTGAAATTTCCAACTAGCAGAGAAGTATCCCTAGTTTGGGAAGGCTGACATATTCACAGTGTCTGCAGTTTTAATCCAGCCTCTTTCACTTTGTATATATGACATCCACACCCATGACTAGGATTCTCAATAATTATTGTGGTTATTTCTCCAGAACCTAAACTAGATAAAACAAAATTTTGCATGCCTCTTTATCTAGACTGGGGTCTTTCTACATATTATTTCAGTAACAAATCTATGTTGAAACTACACAATAGAAAGTAATATCCAGCCTAAAGTAATATACAGTATGTATGTATTGTGGATGTTTAGATGCATCAATTTACACCTTCAGTCATTATACTCTTGTAGCATGCATTTTAACAGTGTTAAATCTGTTTAGTCTCTGTAACTGCCTTTTCTCTTTGGAAGGCAGGAATATTAAACTCAAAATAAAACTATATGAATATTTGGCAAGGAGAGTAATTTCCCACAGGACATTTGTACAGAATTTAAATGTGCTAATTGATTTTTTTATGTGCAACTTATTAAAGTAGCATTTTTATTTTCTAAACTATGCTGAAAATATTAATCACAGCAGAAAATGCTTATAATAAGACTGTATATTAGACACAGTCCCTTGAAAAACGGCAATTCTGCTCCTAAGTTTTGGAAGGCATTCTCCCATGTTTATTGTTCCAAAGTATTTATAATTTTTAACCAGTTTAATTATATTTCAATAGTCTTTTTTAATTGTCTTAGCTGTGGTTTGGGTTTTGTTATTTTAATCGTATGAACCTCCCCCAAAGCCACATATGTGAAATGGGCGGCTCTATAAATTTAATAAATAAATATATAGAGAGGGATTTCAGGACACATACCAAGGGGAGCCAGATGCCCAGCTTCTCTGGGCCATTGCAGAGATGATATATAAACCTCCTAGAGATGATATAAATATGGTTTATTCAGCATACGGTCTGCGCTTAATGCTAAAACACAACGAATGAGTTTACGCACCGCATGAAACTTACAATACCCATAAGAACTAACCACGACTAGCAAGCCGCAGGGTAGCATTGGAAGAGTGCCTTGCAGACTTGAAATTTACATGGCCCCCTCCCGTCCCCGAATATCGCCTCCAAACGCGACCGAAGAACATCCCAGCAAGCTGCGTAAACGTAGAAGCCTCGGATTCGGCTCCACCTGGCAAGCCCTTCGCGCCGCTGGATAAAGACCCCTTTCTCTCGCCGTAGGGCGCTCGTATCATGTGACGAGAACCACGTGACTCGGGCGACGCGATTAGCGGGGCTTCAGGACCGGCGCTCACGTGGACGAGCGGCTGCCTTTCCTGCCGTGACCGGGGCGCGTTTAGCTCGAGGTGTGGCGAGGGGGACGATGAGCGGCGGCCGACGGAAGGAGGAGCCGTCGCCGCACCCGCACTCGCAGCAGCAGCAGCAGCACCTGGTAGCCAACGGCGGGGGCGGAGTGTTGCGGGCCTCGTTGTGGAGCAAAGCCTTGCGGAGCGACTCCGCCTGGGAGGACAAGGTGAGGCCTAGACCGGGTGGGCCGGCCGGGTGTTTACGGGAGGGGAGACCTCGGCCTTGTGGGCGACGGGCTGGGCCTTCCTAGCGGTTTTTTTGTGGGGTGGGGAGACTTTGCCAGTCGGTTCTCCTAAAGGTCACAGCGGAGTCCCTGCACAGCTCGCATGAGGCAGAAACGGAGCCTCCTGGTTTGTACCCTGAGCTGTTGGGCAGGAAGGATGGAAGATGTCAAGGACATTGACACCTAAGCTAAGGCAGCGATGTGGACTGCCCAGAAATCGTTGGGATTGGTGTCAGTCCCTTTGCTGGCCTTGAGGTTGGTGTGGGGAGGTGTTACAGTTTCCCCACCAAGGAGCATCTTGGTAGCCGGCAGATTTGCAAGGGATCAGTAGGTGGAGAGCTTCCCCCGCCCAGCTTTGGCTGGCAGGCTAACTACCATGCCCAGCTGGGGGAGTGGGAAACCTTTGACGACAAGGAGGTGTTCTCCTTTTCATCTGGAACACTGGATTGCTGCAATGTGGCCTGCTTGAGGTTGCCCTTGAAGATGATTAGGAAACAGGAATTGGCACATAATGTGGCAACCTACTAGCTGGCATCTAATGTAGCAACACTTATATTTCTGGGTGCTGCCTTGGCTGCCTGCCTGTTTCCAAATAGAATTCAGAGTACTGGAATTGAACTGTATGACCTGTAAAGAACTCCACAGGGTTTGCTTCTTTGTTACTCTCTGAGGACCATCTTTTCTAAACAGAATCTTCCTATAACTGTCCAGTCAGCCTAGAAAGCAATGCTTGGGTCAGGGGTCGCCAACCTTTTGGACCTCAGGGACCACCAAACATAATTTTAAATCCCAGGGACCACTAACCGGTTCTGTGGGCATGGCTTAATTTGTGGGTGTGGCTTGGTGGTCTTGTGACTGGCTGGGCATGGCTTGTATGTAAATATTATAAATATTTATATAAATATTGAATTTTTTATTTAAAAAAAGCAACTTTTACCCAAAATCAGGCAAAGCAGGCAGGCAGATTGAGTTGCTCACAGAATCATTCAGTGATCTATCTGCCATCAGCTAGCTCAGTCTGTCACAAAATTTGCTTGCAAGCAAACTCATAAAATTTGCTTGCAAGCAAACTCACAAAATCAACTCACAACACACCATGTAAATATTGATTTTTTAAAATAAAAAACAGCAACTTTTACCCAAAATCAGGCAAAGCAGGCAGGCAGATTGAGTTGCTCACAGAATCATTCAGTGATCTATCTATCTCCATCGGCTAGCTCAGTCTCTCAAATTTGTTTGCCATGAGTCTGCACTGAATAACAGAACCTTCAGTCCTAAGGGTGGTTTGGCTGAGCTTAAAAGCAGAGCTGAAGATCTAAAGACTAGCTAGAAAGCAGGAAATCCAACCATTTCATCCTAGCTAATCTAAATCTCCCAGCACAGCAGAACAGATGATGGTCAGAAAAAGGAAAAATAGCAATTTTAGCAGGCAAGTTTGCCAGATAAGGAGTGAGTGGGCGAGGAGCATTCCTGCGGGCCATGTGGATGGCGCAGCCTTGTGTTTCTGCGCAGCCTGGATTAATTGCTTTGGGGGTGAGATTAAATCTCTGAGGGTGAGATTTCTCTGCGGCCCACCAAAATCTCATGGCCCACCAGTTGGTGACCTTCTTCCTCCCTGGAATGTTAGAGCAGGTGTGTGTGTGTGTGTGTGTGTGTGTGTGTGTGTGGCTTTTCCCTTATTTTGGAATACATGATGATCCCCACCCCAGGTCTGAATTTTACAATTCAGAAAAATGTAAAGGTTTTGTTCTTTTGCTAAGCTTTAATGGCCAGAGGGCCCTTGTTTATTAGCCTATCCCTAATTAAATATTTCAAGTATATTTTAATTAAATTGTCTTCATTAAATTTTTTAGGATGTTTCTGAGAACTAGTTTGGTGTAGTGGTTTAAAGCATTGGGGTATGGACTGCCTTAGATATGAAGTCAGGTGGGTAACTTTGGACTAGATACTCTCAGCCCTAGAAAGAAGACAGTGGTAAAGCATTTTTAACTAAATAAGCAAGAAAACTGTGTGGACTTATCCATATATGGTTATCAGAAGTCAATACTGATTCAAAGGCACTAAAAGGATTTAAAATATTTATGTAAGCTTCCTAATGTTTATAGAATTTGATGATATATAGATTATATGGGTAAATAATCGGTTGTGATTCATTTAACTTGGAGTTAGGTTCTTGTGCAAACACAGTTTTTATGTTTTTCAGAGTGTTTAATTTTGATTTAAGCAACTAAGATGTTTTTAAAGGGGGATGGGGAGTTTGAAGAACAGTCTGGATACTATTGAAGCTAAAAGCTTAGATTATAGTTTAGCATGGTGACTAATTCACAGTTGGCCAAGATTACACAATTCAAAGGCAAGGAACGAACTGCTTCCCAGTCAATGGTCAGATAAAAGAAATCTGACTTCAGGGCATATCTGTAACCCAATAAAATATCTGTGGCAAGACTCAATTTAGTTCTCAGGGAGATAAAGGGAGAGTGCACAGAAATAACTCTGTTACCATAACTTTATAATAAAAGTAGTATAGGCCTGCATGAGTTTTGTTTCCTAATCTGGCCTATTTTAAAGGGCTAACAGGTCATAAAACATGGGAAGAAACTGTAGATACAGTACTCAAGCTCTTAAAATAAGTTCTGTATAATTTCTATTTTACTATTGTGAAACAAAAGAAGCTGGAATCTGACCAAGCAAACTATCTTATGGTAGAAAGTACATCTTTTTTCCACCATTTCATAGCAAGTGGAAGTTCTTCATTCTAATCCATTCTGTGAATTAATTATACTTTTTTTCAAACAGAAGAATTCAGACTGCTTGTTCAACCCATTTGCAAATAAAGTGAAATTAGAATGGCATAGAGATTAGTGAGCTGATATTAGCTTAGATTTAAACCCTGACTTGACAATCAAGCTGAGCAGATACCTCACTTTGAATCAGTAACCCCCTCCATCTCCCAGAGTTGTTACGAGATTAAAGTAATTTATCTAAGCTCCTTGAAAGACAGGTACATAATAAATAGGGTTGAAAGAATGTAAATATATACCTTTTACCCTGGAATTGAGATAGATTTCCAGGTAGGATGGAAATAATTGCAGGTGTCTAATTTCTGAATCTCCTTTAGTTTTTAGACCTAAGACCTCCTCAAAATGTTTGTATAGTTCTTTTGAATTAGGCAGTTGAGATATCTTGAGAACTTAGATTTGTTGTATAACAGGAGGTACATCTCTACAAACGTTGTATGTGGTTCCATATGAATTGGATATTGTTTTTTTTTCTGCAGGATGAATTTTTAGATGTCATTTACTGGTTCCGGCAGATCATTGCTGTTATTTTGGGAGTGATCTGGGGAATTGTTCCACTGAAGGGATTTGTGGGTATAGCAATGTAAGTTATTATTTTGCATTTATTTAAAGGCAATCATTGATGAAGTTGAAATGGTTAAGATGAGGGATGTATACTTGAAGTATATGGGTTTTGTATTATCAACTATTTGAGCTTGCAAAATTTTCTCAGAGCAGTTTGTAGAAAAGATACAGAAAGCTTAAGTTTAGTCAGAGGGAACATGCATCAGAGCATCAGAAAGGTTTTCATAGAAAAAAATGGCTGCAGTACATGAAATAAAGAAAATGTTGAAAATACATCCATTTGCCTGAAAATATTTGTCTAGAAGCTTAGAATGTGTCATTTATTGCTGAAAACTAAATGTATGGCTATGTTGAAAGATTATATAGATATTCGACTATGAATTTCCAGTATGACAAGAAATGATAAAGGGAATATCTTAAATACTGTTAGTAATTAAAGTGTGAGACATTTTCGCAGTTGCCTGTGTTTTCCCTTAAATGATAGGAAAGCGAGTTTGTGTAATGGGAAAATGAAATACTACCAGTTATTTCTTCTAAATCTATTTATACACCTAGAGATAAATATCTACTTCTGGATTAACTTTATTTAAGAGATTATGATAAGAAACAATATCATCCACCCTTCTAGAATGTAAGCAACTCAAATTTTTAACAAAGCCAGGATAGTGTGGGTTAGAGGGCAGAATTAATAGTTCAGGTTCACCTGAAATTAACACAGAGCATACCTATTCTTCAGTACCTATTGTCCTTTTTTTAATGTTACATTGTTAAAGGGTTAATGCATGTGCATTCAGGTGTCAGAGTTCTAAGTAATAATTCCATATAAGCAAAACTCCAAGGCAGGGAGATTTCTCAAAGAATAGCTTTATTGGAAATATCATAATGGCACAGTTCTGATGAAAACTGACTCTGAAGACTTATGTGATTTTCACCTAATTAAAAGTAAAAGTTTTTCCACTTTCTCAAAACAATCAGTCACATGATCCAATCACAGTGCAGTCTGGCTTCTGGGTGACATCACTCCGCCTTCCTCCGATCAGGTGTGAGAATGTCCTTGGTTCCCAAGAGAAAATGTTTTGTTTTGGCTACAGAATCCCAACTGTTTCCCCCTTCCCTATCCCTCAGCTCCAGTGTGGCAACACTGAAGCTGTTAAAAATGGCTTCCGTCAGGTCAGTTTCAGGGTTGATATCAGGGTTCTTGTTTGAAGCAGGCTTGTGCAGGACACAATCTACCATTTAAATTTATTTGGGAGAGACTGATAACAATAGTAGAGATAGTCCTTGATCTGTGACCATAATGGATCCTGTCCATTATAGTTGTAAGTTGTGTCAGTCATAATACAATGGACCATTTATATGAGCAACCCAATTTTGCAGTCTTTTTTGTGGTGGTTATTTAGCGAACACCATGGATATTAAGTGCACCAATTGTTTGCTATGGGCTGGTTTTACTGATAAACCAGAAGTATAAACCATAAGTGTGGCCAGTGCTGAATGCCTGAAGGCCAGTGCTGAATGCCAGGGAAGTCCATCATAACTCTGAATGATTGCTATATGACTGGTCATAAATCAAGGCCTAGCAGTGTTTTAATCTGTACTGGCAGTACCAACTTAGTAGCACAAGAAAAGTTGCAAATTCTGGTGACGTGATTGCAGAACGTTGCAACCTGTCATAATTGCAAGCCAAGTTGCCAAGCACCTGAAATGCCATTGTGGCTGGGAGGGATGGCAGTTGTAACTTTAAGAAGAGATCATCAGTAGCCTAATTTAAAAGTCCACTGTAACTTTGTGCAATTGTTAAATGACTGATTATAAGACGAGGACTATGTGTAGGGGCTGCTATTAATTTCAGTGAAACTGAAACAAGAAAGCTCCTTGATACTTTTACATTGTAAGTTGATTGAAGTTAACCAGCATCTCTTTTTTTCCCTTCTCCTCCAGATTCTGTCTCATAAATGCTGGAGTCCTGTACCTCTATTTTAGCAGTTTTCAGCAAATAGATGAAGAGGAGTATGGTGGAACATGGGAACTAACAAAGGAAGGCTTCATGACATCTTTTGCTTTGTTTTTGGTAATTTATGTTACTTGTTTGTAGATTTATGACATTATATGCACAGTATGAAATAAGAGGTAGATTATCATCCCAAGAAACCTTAAAATCTTGTAATTAGAGAGAAAAGAAATTGAGATTAAATTTAGAAATGTAAATTGCATGTGGGTAAAATAATGAATATTTTTTCCCCTATTAAGAATTTAAAAGGCAAACATACAACTTTTAAAATTCAACATCACATGAGAAAGCTCCCCAATGCAAAACTGCACAATTTCTTTCAGCTCAAAATTTCCCCTCAGTTTGCTCTTGGGGAGGCAAGACTGCACCCCAAAGGGTTCTCTGTTGCGTGAGTGGAACTGTATGTGCATGCATGCATTGGCCTGCAGCTCATATGGCCCAGTTCTCCTCTCCCACAACCCCAACTGATCTGCCAAGCCACAAAGGTTGGGGATCACTATTCTAGGGCCTACTTAGAGGATGGGGAATATAGAGAAAGGGGGAATTTGTTTTGCTGATGGCTGTTGATTGTTGGTGAATTAATCCAAATTACTTAATGGTAAAACATTTCATTATTTCTGCTAATTTATACTGAAAGGTATATGTATCTGTACATGTGTGAGTGCAGTGAAAGCTTTTTATCTGCCTCCTTTTTCAGTAAGTATAATATTTGCCAACTTTTGACCATGTATTCTCCTTAATATTTTTATGTGCAAGCTGTAACATTTAACAGGAAACACTATAAATGCCACTATTAATCTTCAGTATAAAGTAATATAGAGAAAAGAACTTTGGCAGTGGTTCTGTTTAGAGTATAAATTGTCCTATTTAGTTGTGATTAGAAGATGGCACTTATATTCTTGTTCAAACATATACAATTAGTTTATAATGTCTCAAAGCTTCTGGTTGGTTAACAGAATTTTGATTGTAGGTGTTATACATAAAATATCCAGCACTGTATCTTTGGTTGTTTCCAAGTTCTCATACATAAATATAAGAAAAATAATAGACCAGTTTTCAAAAGGGATGCAAAAATATTTTGATTTTGAAATACTTATGTCCATTCCACTCTCATGACTGTTCTAATCTTAACAAAGTGTTCTAACCCCATATGAATCATCCCAATAGCTAATATGTCAAAATGGTCCATTTTGAAGTCATAATATTCAAGAAGATTTAGAAAAGTATAGCATTTCTGCTAGGCCAGGGAAAGAGATGTAACAGAATCAGAACATTTTTACCTTGAGACAATCTTTATTTGTCTCTCTCTCTCCTGCTAGCACTAAAAAGCAATGAGGTTTTCTGATATTAGTCCTAAAGTTTCTTTATGATCTTATTGTAGTAAATAATGCAATCTTATTCAGAAGGAAGAAAGCAAAATAGATTCATAGTTATAATTTGGTAACGTTTACTTTTTTCTTTTTCTTATTTGTTCTTCTCTGTGCTTCATTTCAGGTTGTTTGGATAATCTTCTACACTGCCATCCATTATGATTGACAAACTCAGCCAAATTAATTGTCTTAACTGAAGAACACTTTAAGAACCCCCTTTGGCCTATGGAGAGGTAGAACAAGTCAGTTTTTATATCCATGGTCCAAGGAGATGCAACATGTCTTGTGGATTCTAAGAAGAAAAGTTTGATCAGTCTTATTTTAAAAAGCTGTTGCTTTTCCAGAACTTAAAAAAAAAGCCATTACAATGCTTTGCAGACAGCACAAGACTTTTCAACCTTTCAGCCTTCTTGGTGACTTCAACCAGTATGGCGATGACAAATCTTTATATCCTAAAAGGGTGATTCTGTTAATTAACTTGCATCAATTATCTTGTTCTCTTTGAGATCAGATTGTGACTTGTCTTCCATTTGTAAGACATACTAAAATGGTAGCCATCATGAAGCATATGGCAGGAGGAGAACTCTGCTGAATGTATTGTAGAACATAGATTTTGATGGTTCTCAGCTTCTTTTGAGGAAATTAAAGCTCTGATCTAAGTACTAATGTCTTTAAATGGTTCATCCAGGGTTTTAAAATTTTGGTCACTTAACAATGTAATAAACATAATCTTCAGATTGTTTCCTAATATTTTGAGATTTTAACTATTTACTGAGAAGTGTGAGGCTTTCCTAGCTTCATTAGGGAACTTCCCAAAACAATTGCAGTGATTTAGAAACATCTTAATATATTGGTTAGTTAACCAATTCAGTTTCCAGAACCTACCTCAGAGTCCAGTGATCTAAATGCACAAAATAGCAGATGCTTCAGAATTCAATTACTTTGGGATTGTTATAGGTTTTTGAAGCTGAAACATAATACAGAATAATAATTATTTTTTATTTATTTTTAATTAGATTTATATGCCGCCCTTCTCCAAAGACTCAGGGCGGCTTACAATTTTTGGGATACAACCCAGTGTGCTCAGCAATAGCCTTGATTCCATTGTATATGCCTGCTTATTACTAAGCGGCATTTTTACAAAGCTTATTGCCCCCAACAATCTTGGGTCCTCAATTTACCTACCCGGAGAGGATGGAAGGCTGAGTCAACCTTGGGCCTGGTGGGATTCGAGCCTGCAATAATTACAGGCAGCTGGAGCTAAGTGCTAGGCTATTAACAGCCTGCACCACCAAGGCCCTAATTAAGGCAGCTAATGTCTTGTACATAAACTAATTTTCAGATAGGAGTAGACTGAAATTCAGTGTTGATATTTTATGATTATTGAAAGTATCAGAATGAAAAAGTCTATTAATTGTATACTAATTAGGCTACTTATGAGCTTTAATTGTACTGTCTCAATCATTTTAAGATTTAAACTCCTTGTCTATATAAGTATTTAATAATTTCAAGAAGCTATTTCCTTTCTTAAGTTAATGTAAGTAGACAGAAAATGGAGTTCATTAAGACTGCCTTACAATGAGAAGCTGTTTGAGTCCTAATATGCTGTGAATAAATTTCCAGTTCTTTGTACTCCTCTTTTAAACTCTTAACCTTGCATACTTTTTTTCACAAGTAGCTTTCCATGTATTCTCTTTCAACATTGTCAAGTCTGTCTGCCTTTTTTCAGTTCATTGTTCACACCAGGGAAGAATTTAGCCACAGGAAATGAAAGACAAAACTACTAAAGTTTGGAAAGCCTTAGCAGAGGTTTCTCTTGCAGTTCTTCATTGCCAACTTAAGTGTTCTCTCCTTCAGTTTGAGGAGATACTTAGACATTTTGGTATTTGCTAATTTTAAGCTGCATTTCTCAATCAGGGTTTTTTTTTTCAAAGCTTGAATCATCTACCAAACAAGTAAATCATTTTATACATGGAAGATCACTAATAAAGATCACTTTAAGAAGCTGGTGTAATGCTTTTTTATTGGTATTGCCATTTTTAAATTTTCAAGTAATATTTTGTAACTGCTTTGGCCCTTAAAGTAGATGGAAATTTGCTTTTTAAAAAGAAAATGGCATGGTAGCTTTTTGTTAAGAGATCTGGCCACAAGTATGAGTTTTAGTATTGGAGGATGGTCTGCCTTTTACTTTGGAGGTAGTGGGAGGAAAAAAAAACTTGCCTTCACTCGTGGGAAAAACTTCTTTTTGCTGATTTTAAGATCTAAGTTACATAAGAGATTATCTTGGAATTGCATAAAACTGTTGAGTTAAAACTAGAGAAGATTGCATCTTTGAAAATATCTCCACCTTCCTCAGCAAACATTAGCAGACATGCTATGTGATTAAAGTTATTGATCCTGCACTAACTTCCATCATGTTGATATCTCACAACCGCAGTGATTTACTGTCGTAACTCGAGGTTCAGTTCTGGCCATAAGTCATAGGCTACCTATATGGAACGAATAGCCCCATGCTGTACACAGTACATACCCATAAATAACTATGGAGCTAATCTAAAGAATGACAAGTCCAAGTATTTCCTTCACATAATCCCAGTCTTTGCTTAATATGACTCCTGAACAGCATCCAGAACCCTTTGTTATGGCCTCCCCAGCAGTTCTATCTCAAGGACAATCACCTTCAGTTCAGCACTATAAAGTTCTTGTGCCATTTCCCAAATCCTGTTACAATGCCAACAGTTACTGCTCTTCCATATCTTACCCACATAGTATATGGATTTTGTAGAACAAATGGAAGCAAAGAGGTATTCATTGCAGAATAGGCTATAATATCTTTTGTGGACTCTTAAGGGTCAACAGGAGAGCAGCTTGGAACCAACTGAGATTTCCAATGTTGCTGCTTACCAAAGCAGTGTCTGGCTTGGAATTCAAGTCAACAATGTGGCCTATGCTGAGTTTGTCCTCCACAAAGCAACCTAAAGTTCCCAAAGAACTTTCTGCCTGCCTGGATTTCTCTTAATTGAAAGCAATGAAAGCATCTTCCCCACAGCAAATTCCAACACTGAGATCCCAAGCTGTAGACACCGACTGGGTTTACATTTTAATCACATTTTTGGATTTTTTTCCAGACTGGCAAGATTTTATTGCATTCATCAGATGATTTTCTGCCTCCTTAAAAGATGATGTAAATTTGATTTTTTAAACTTTGTCTATGAAATTAATTTGAAGGGGAATTTAAATGTGATACGAATGGATCTGATGGAGAACTCATTCCCCAAAGATGATATTAAACCAGGAAATTGATCTGAATATTTCTTTTGTTTTAAATAAAAAAGCTCTGCTAAGATTTAGGAGATTTTTAGAAGTGACAAAAAGATGAATTTTATGTTTTCATTCAAAAGAAATCTGTTAAACTTCTGAAGGATTTTCATTTTGAAACACAGATGAACAGCAAATTGCCTCTAAGACTTTTTCTGAATAGGTTGAATAATTTTTAAAAACGAGAGAAGTTTTGTAAGATTGGCTTCTTCAACCAGTGTTAAAAGAAGAAAATAATTATATCTGGTTGCTCTTGCTGGACTTTTTGCTGACAAAGATTGATTGGCGTAGCATTTGGATCTTGTTTTCCTTATCTAAGAATGATGAACTATGGGTAGAAGAGAAATTATGCTTTATTTAGAGATGTTATAATTCTTTTATCTGCCGGAATGAAGGGGAAAGGTACCTTTTCTCCATTCCGATCCAACAGACAGGCTGCAGGCCCGGCCGTCAGCCAAAAAATGTCGGCTGGTGGGAACTACGCTTCACGATGGTGCCGATATTTCCCATCTCCGCCATCCTCCCCTTTCCTCCTTGAAGCGACAGCGCGGAGCTTAGAGGCGGCCCAGGGAGCAGCCCGCGGGGCAACGGTCCAAGCGAGTCGGCCAGCGAATCCCAAGCTCCGCCCCGCCGGCCTTTAGCGGCCGCCCCTCCCGCACGCCTCCGCTTCCTCCCCAGACACTCGCTCGGCTCCCCTCTTGGCGAGCTGGGCCCGGCCTCCACCGGCAGTCATTTCCGGAGCAGGAACCTGGGCTGAACCGGCCAACCAGCGCGCCTGCCTGGCTAAGGAGGCCCAAGCAGGATGGCGGCGGCGGCGGCGGCGGTCCCGGCTGCAGCGGCCGCCGAGAAGGAGGCGAGTCAGGAGAGCAGCCTAGGCGCCTATTCGCCCGTGGATTATATGAGCATCACCAGCTTCCCCCGCTTGCCCGAAGAGGAGACGGGCAGCGCCATCGCCCCCGAGAGCTGCCTGCGCTCCAGGAAAGAGGAGGATGCCTTCCTGGCAGAGCAGGACACCGGTGAGCGCGGAAACTAGCCCGCTTGCTCGCCGGGCCTCTCCATCCGACCAGCCGCCAGCGGGACCTTCACGGCCATCTCTCCATCCTCTCCTTCCCCTTCACCTCCGCGGCCTGCATCCCATCCCGATCGGACCGGCTCCTCCGGGACTGGCTCCCATCCTGCCCTTCGCCCGCTTCCCCACATCTCTGCTTTGGCCGGCGGGGCTTCTGCGTCATCCTTTCCTTCTCCCCCCCACCCCAAAAAGCGTCTGGCACCGGCCCAGCGGTGCAGCCGTCCCGCATCCTAAGCCTGCCCTGCTTCTGCCCTTCCCGCTTCTCCTGCCTGCCTCTCTCCTAACGTCCTTGCCGGGAGTCCCCAGTCCTCGATCTCCCCTGCTCTGCACCATCTTTTTTCCCTTTGGCCTCCTCTCTCCTTCCACTGGTGCTGGAGGGAGGGGGAGGCTGTGGGAGTACTGGACTGCATGCATGGCGAGGTTGTGAAGGCTCCTGGGCTGTCTCTTTCCATTGTCTTGTTTCCATCCCATTTCCATCCCTCTCCTCTTTGATCTCTTCCTTCCTTCTACCTTTCTACCAGCTCTACTGTCGGGGCAATAATGTAAGTGATTGTGTTGCCTCCATCCCATTATATCTTTCTGATCACACTATGGTCTTTTGCTCTCCAAAGAATGCTTACTGATGCTAATGCAGCCTTTCCTAATATCTGTATCCTGTAGATGCATTGGATTGCAACTGCCAGAATCCTCAGCCAGCCGTCTCCCATTCTTTTGGCAACTTTTTACCTTCCCTGAAAATGGCTCAGGTTGATTAAGAACCCAGGCCTTGGTGTTTTGTTTTGTTTTTATCTGTTTCTCTCAGTTCCTCATACTTGGGAATAACTTTGTGAAGTGTCCCTGAATTTTGATCTTCAGAATGTTATTTCCTATTCTAGAATCTTCCAATCAGTCTAAAAGTGTGAGAGGAAAAAACAGTAGTATGCTGAAAATTACCCAGGGTAAAGTTTGCTATTGCTTCAGTAGATATTTTCAATACTTAGGAGTATTACTACATGTGCATGGGACCTGTAGCAGCTGCAATATAGCCAAGATCTTATTCTCATTACTTATTGCAACACATAGGATCAATAGTTAGAATAGAGCTTCCAGTCAGTTTTCCTACAATAACAATTCTTAAAGCAATTATCTCTAGCCTGGTGCCTTTCAGAATAGCTAGACTACAACTCTTACAATCCCCATCCTGCATAACTTATTAAGTTATTAAGAAGAGGGGACAGTCTGGAAAAGGTTGTCTTAAAAGTTCTCTGGTCTCATAAATAGTTTTTGGAGTCATACAATCAAGCTGATTGACATTAGGTTAAGATGTCAAAAGAGCATCACTTCATGCGTTGTGTAGGTAAAGTTCAAATCTTCTATGAGTATAAAACAAAGATAGTACAGTGTACTATCAAATAGTACAGTGTAAAGTACTTGTCATCCTGAACAGTTGTTCAATTAGTAGTCAGTTATTTTAATGGATTATTATGAATTATTATGTGCTAGAAGGATTGTGAAGTCGCTCTGTAATTGGAAATGCTGCCTTCTCCAGCTTCCCAGTTCTGAAGAGACTTTTAAATGTGGAGTTCTTAGTGTTCTCTGAGCAGCAGGCTAGGTAACATCCTTATCTAACCAAGTAATGAAATGTGTGCAGAAAAACAACCATGCTCAAAACAATAACCCAATAGTTCAATCCTGAGTTTTGTATACAGCTGAGAGCAGAGTTTGCATGTTTATTCCAGCCTCCCTCCCTTCTTCCAGCTTGCATTTGATCTTCCCCTTAAATCTCTGCAAGTTCAGTAGACTCACCCCCTTTAGTCACATTAGGGAATTCACAAGTCTAAACCATTGAAAAAAATATTTATTTATGTCTAAAGGTCTATGTTCACAAAATGAAATGCTTCTAGTACAAAACTTTTTTTCTCAAAAGTTTTTTCACATTAAAAACGAACTAGTAAAAACCACAGCTAGATCAAAGTATGCCTCATTTTCTGTAAATACTAATTTCCTGTTAAAATAAGGTCTGAATCCTTATTGATTTATTTTAGGGAAGATTGAGAAATGTTACCAAAATGTTCAGGATATGTATTCTGCAGTAAATACACAGATTTTAAAGCAAAGAGGGAAAATGAACTCAACATCAACAAAGGATAGGAGGCATGCACACATTCATTTCAGAATAATATCTTTTAATTAGACAACTTTATTTTAATCCCCATTGATTGAAGTTTTTTAAAAAACATGCTTCCATTCTTCCTCTCCTGTATTTACATCTATGCAGAGAGAAAGTATTTATGCTTTTTCCTCCCATGTACCTTCTATGAAGTGGACAATGAAACCTCATAATTTCCCACGGGACAAGATTTATGGTCCAAGGACAACTTCTAAAATTCATAGTATCTCACTTTATTATAGAGGCTAGGAAAGAAGAAGGCTGAGTCACCAATACTTCCTTCTGTCTGCTTTGAAATATTTAGGATGTTGTGGCAAATAATAGCTAAGGTTCTAGTCCCTCCCTAAAGCAAAGAAAATTTGTTAAGCAAGTAGTTTTGAGCTGCTGGAGGAATGTGAGAATATAAATCTAATCCATCCAAATAGAATTGATTCAAATCCCCGTTGGACTATGAAACAGATCTCTTATGAAGATCAAATTGCTGAAAATTATCACGATCTCCTTGGAGGAAAATAATATCAAGATGTGTCTTTTTTTTTCTTATTTTACCATCATTCTTAATTTTCCTACTTTTCATTTGTCATTGCCATTGTCATTTTAAATAAAATATGTGTGTATATATGTGTGATTATTTTGCTTTTATCTTGATTATAATGCCATCTCAGACTTCTCAAGTTTGAGAATCAAATGTATTTCAATACTGATATAATTAGGCATTTGCTTATTTCTCTTTATATAATAAGGATTCCACTGATTTGAAGGTTAAAATATTCTTTATTTGGAGTTTAATTATCTATTAGTATATAAAATGTTTGGTGTGTTTCATGGTGTGTTTTCTCAATCCTCCACAGCTGTTCCAAAACACTTTACTATTTGAGACAGAATAACAAATGTTCTCTCCTTCCTAAGATAAAATTTAAGGAAACCTTTAATTTTACATCACAGGATAAAGCATGTATACTATGTTGCACTATGCAAGTTGTTTAATTTCTCCCACAAGGCAAAATATAATAATAATAATAATAATTAATAATAATAATATTTATTATTGTTGTTGTTGTTATTATTATTTATTTGACTTGTATGCCGCCCTTCTCCCTAAGGACTCATAGTTGGACAAAACCCAAGTATTTGCTATGTACAAAATATAATGCTACATTGTATAGGTTTACTTTCATATCTCATAATTTCCCCTGATTCACACTTTTGTAGGTAGATTGATCCTCTCTATACTGGGAAATACAGGAAGAATGGTGGGGATACTACATTTGCCAGTTACCAGTCCCACTCTACATTTTAATCTTTACATTCTCCCAACCTTCATTGTATTAATTTGAATAGAAGTATAATTACTGCAGACAATACTAATGCCAATTAATAATCTTAAACTACTGCCATAGAAATACCAAATTTTAATGAAACAATGTGCTCTTAAATTCTTCGTATTTTTAAAAACCTTGATTATTCACTACAGTAGCACTTATTCTTTAGAAAGTACATTTCAAGAATTTTTCATATTTCAGTTTTGTAAGTCACTGTAAGTAAAAACAATCCATATTTTATTTTTCTACTACAGGGAATTTTTTTCTACGATCCCTCCATTCTGTGGCCAATAGATCACACTTCCACATATTATTTTTAGCATCTAAGACATCTAATCAATTTACTCTTTCCAATACACAGTATTACTATTTTAATAAAGGGTTCTAGGCTTTAGAAACATAGAAAATTGATTTTGGGGTGGGGGGAACCCCTAATGGTCCATCAAGTCTGCCCTGTGAGGTATTTTTTATTTGTTTTTGTTTTTTTACGTTTTAATTTTTTTGACAGATAATGGACATGTGTTTATCCCAAGCATGTTTAAACTCAGTGACTGATGATTGACCCATTACCTCCACTGGAAGTTGGTCCCAAGCTTCTACTACTATTTCTGTGAAGTAATACTTAACGTTACTTTTGAACTCTCCTCTTGTCAGTTTGAGGCTGTGCCTTTGTGTTCTTCATTTTTGCTTAATATTGAAAATACTGCCTCCCAGAATCTTATTCACATTCTTAATACATAAAGGTTTCAGTCATGTCCCTGCTTTTTCTTCCGTCATCCAGGCTGTACATAATCAGTTTCCTCCAATCCAAAATTAACTCCATAGGTTCTGCAATTGCAGAACAAGGATCAATTATATGTAGACATGTATTAGATATGTATTAGAACTATAGTTGATGCTGTGCAATGATTATTATTGGTTTCCTCCTTCTTTTAATATAATAGGATAGATTAATATAATAGGATAGATTTCATATGTATTACTAGAAAAAAAATGCATGAGTTTCTGTCCAGTTTCTGGTATGAATATATGTAAACTCAGAAATGAAGTTTGAAATAAACTCGAATAGAATGTCTAAATTGCTCCTGAAAGCTGGTGAGTTTACAATTGTTCAGCACCTTCCTGCATATGTCAACAGTGAATTTTTTTTCCCCAGCCTTTATTGTAACTGAAGCTCCTTTTCTAATTCACCCACCATCTCTTCTATAAAGTTGCATTCATTTGTGAATGGGTTTTCTGAATTTTAATATTTCTGACTGAATCTTGGTGCACAATTAAAACATTTCATGCATTGAATAAAATGTCCCTTTGAGAATAATGTCCCTTTCTTCACCATTCCATATTTTCAGGAAAAGTTTTGCCATCCATATGCCACTTTGAGGAAAATGAAATGAATTGAAAGCATGCAAACATTTACAATGGCATATACAATGGAATGAAGGCTATTGCTGAGCGCATTGGGTTGTATCCCAAAAATTGTAAGCCGCCCTGAGTCTTCGGAGAAGGGCGGCATATAAATGTAATTAAAAAAAAACATTTGTCTTCAAATAAAATATTTCTCTGGGGAAAAAATCTGGATTTGGTAGTCTTTACCAAATGCCAGGGAATGGTTTTGACACCCTGGAATATGGCTATACATTTTAGAAACATAAAATAGCATCACCAGGGTGTTGGTAACAAGAACATAATAGAAGTTGGCATATTACTTGTTGCTGCTTCATAATCTTTGCAAACATGTTGTCAATCATATACAGGTAAGTTATGACCACAATTGAACCCAAACCTTATGCTGCTAAGTGAAACATTTGATAAGTGAGTTTGCCCCATTTTACAACTTTTCTTGCCACAGTTGCTAAGTGAATCATTGCATTTATTAAGTTAGTAACATGGTTGTTAAGTGAATCTGGCTTCCTCACTGACTTTGCTTGTCAGAAGGTCACCAATGATGATCACATGGACACTGCAACCATCATAAATATGAACCACTTGCCAAGCATCTGAATTTTGATCATGTGACCATGGGGACGCTGTCATGGTCGTAAGTGTGAAAAACAGCCATAAGCCAACTTTTTCTGTGCAATTGTAACTGAATGGTCACTAAATTAACTATTGTTCAAGTCAAAGACTACTTGTAATGTGAAATGAAGGGGAGAAAGCATCATTTTCACCTTTATTTCAAAATCTCTGTCTTAGGATGCTTCTGGAGCAATTTTCTCCTGGATTTGCATTTACAAGTATCTGGCATGCAAAATGATCATGACTTGTTTCACTCAATGGTTATGCACAGATCAAAATGGCTTCTTCCTTGTTCAGCCTTTCCTTCTTCAAAGCTTTCCCACTTTCCATTTCTTTTTACAGTACTTGTTTCCTCCTCTTGAGGGACCTGACATGATGAAGAAAAAGCTTGGCCGGTATCATCAACAAATATTTGCTGTTTTTGTTTACATTTAAACCATGTTTAGGGACGTGGTGGCTCAGTGGCTAAGATGCTGAACTTGTCGATCAGAAAGGTCGGCAGTTTGGCAGTTTGAATCCCTAGCACCGCGTAACAGAGTGAGCTCCCGTTACTTGTCCCAGCTTTTGCCAACCTAGCAGTTTGAAAGCATATAAAAATGCAAGTAGAAAAATAGGGACCACTTTGGTGGGAAGGTAACAGCGTTCCATATGCCTTTGGCATCTGGTCATGCTGGCCACATGACCATGGAGACGTCTTTGGACAGGGCTGGCTCTTCGGCTTTGTAACGGAGATGAGCACCGCCCCCTAGAGCCAGAAACAACTAGCACGTATGTGCAAGGGGAACTTTTACCTTTACCTTAAACCATGTTTACCAAATGCAATGAAAATTCCTTTTTACTAAGAATGTTGGAAAATTTTAGACTGAGTTTTAGCTTATATTTGCCTATTTTCATTTAATATAGCTTAAATAAATATATTTTGTCAGATATATATATATCTGGCTGCCCATTTTCTCAGCAATCCTCATCAAATGCATAATTTACTGCATTGAACTGACTATAAGTGACAGAGCCTTCTTTTACTTAGCCTAGTGTGTAAATAAGGATTAAGGTTACACAAAGGAGAAGCAGCTTCCCACATCTTTGGATAGGAATGTTACTGATTCCAATGGGGGAGAGTGATTTGGGGTGGTGTTAATACCTAGAATGATGAGTAGGTCATGGGGACATTAAGGATACAGTTCCAATATTAGATATGAAGAATACAATACATTGGTAAAGTTGTATTTTGACATTAGAGAATAGTAATTTTCCCACTATTGTTTGGAAGGGATTCAAAATTGTCTTAAACCCATCCCTTAAGTAGAAAATACTGCAAAAATTTAGCATTTAATTTCTATGTGTAACTACTTAAGTTCTTTTATGCTTCATTGTAATTATCTAGAAAATAGAGTCATCATATAGGAAATCAATTATTTACAGATCAAACCATTAGTTTTCTTTAAATTTGTCCATACAGTATTTGAAGCATACTGACTTGAGTTTTGCTTGTTTCTATAATACACTGCATATTCCAATAAAAATTGGACTATTTTTGTTTGTACACCTACAGTTTGTTACCTAGAGTGCAAAATGACCGTATTTTACCTCTACAATGATTTCTAGTAATAAAACCTTGGGCCAAGATCCAAACAGAATGCAGCAGCTCTCTGCCTCTCCCCCTTATTTTAAATGGAGAAAATGATGCACGGGTAGTTAAAGACATTGGTATGTTAATACGCTTAACTCTGGATGGGTTGTGTTCTGATTTTGCTAGTATGATAGGATCTAGGGCAGGGATGTCAAACTCGATTTCATAGAGGGCCTTGGGGGCTGAGTAGGCATGGCCTGGATGGGTGTGGCCAGCTTGCCATTACTCATGTCAGGGGGTGTCTATGGTGGCCCCAGCGCTTTGCCAGAGAAAATGGGCTCCCAAGCTCCATTTTTGCTCCGTTTTTACTGACAAAGACACTGCAGGCCAGTCCTTCACTGCTTCCAGGGAGGCCCCGCAGGCCAGATCTAAGCATCCCGCAGGCTGGAACCAGCCCCTGGGCCTTGAGTTTGACACCCCTGATCTAAGGTATCCACTATAGATCAAGGATGTGCACTCAGGAAATCAGTTATATTTTGTTCTTTTGCCATTTTAAAAGATCGTTACATTAAAATATATTTACACACAACATTTGTTTTATTTTTCCTACCTAAGTCTTGTGGTTTAATAATGTAATTATAAAACACTGAGATCACTTACATGGATGCGTCAGATTTACCTGAAATGTCAGATGAACATGCAGTTTATAAGAGTAAATATGAGTGGGTTTTTTCAGTGAATTTATTTGCAAGGATGTTTAAATGTGGGTTTGTCATACATGAGCTCATGTATGCAAGACCTTAAAGCGGTATTCCCTAGAATCCTACCTATATTCAGCTCCAGAATTTCCAGCCAGCAGGGTCTGAATTCCAACAGAAGAACAGCCAGGAATGGCTGTTTTAAAAGGAAGAAAAATCTGGGTACATGTTTGAAATGGACTGTGCTTGATTATTATACCTCAGGATAAGTACAAGGAGTCCTCGAGTTACAACAGTTCATTTAGTGACATTTAGTTACAATGGCACTTTAAAAAGTTACTTCTGACCATTTTTCACACGTAAAACCATTGCAGCATCCCCATGGTCACGTGATCAAGATTCAGATGCTTGGCAACTGATTCATATTTAGGACGGTTGCAGTCTCCTGAGGTAATGTGATCGCCTTTTCTGACCTTCTGACAAGCAAAATCAATGGGAAAGCCAGATTCACTTAACAACCATGTTATTAACTACAGTGGTTCACAAGAACTGTGGCAAACATGGTCATGAAATGGGGCAAAATTCACTTAGCAAATGCCTCACTTAGCGACAGAAATGTTGGGCTCAATTGTGGTCGTAAGTCAAGGACTACCTGTAATTCTTTAAGGGTTCAGTTATACCACAGGTCAGTTTAATTCCTAGAGTTTAGGTACATTTTCATCAGCCCTCCATAATTTACACAACTTACATGCTATCATGGTAGTAGGAAAAGTTTTCAGCAATTGAAAAACAGCCTCAACCCCCTACCCTCGTCCCATCCCCCACCCCATGTACAAATTTCTGTCTCTAGCACCTGTAGTTGAAAGGTTGATTGCACAATTACCAAAGGTCCAATATCCCTTTTAACTTCTATTGGGAAAGGGGAAAAACAGAAGAAGGATCTCAGTGAAAGAAGCTATTATTCTAAAGCAGGGGTGTCAAACTCACGTCGTCATGGCGGTGTCATGTGACGTATGGGGAGTTTTTCTCCCTTTGCTAAACTGGGTGTGGGTGTGGCCAGTGCATGACTCATCCAGCCCACAGGCCGGGAGTTTGACAGCCCTGTTCTAAAATGATTGAATTTTTTAGAAATCTCAAAAGCTTGAACATTGCAGAAATCAAACATAGAGCTTGCTGGGATGTGGATAGCTGTGACAAGGGTGCTCATAATATCCTCTTTCACAAGCAGACTATTCTGCATGGCACAAGGACCAATTGGACCTCTGTGACAAAATGTGAAATGTGCTGCCTGAAAGAGGAAATACAACTTTGTATAGTTTGATGTCACAAAGTCAGGCAAGCCATTACGAAGAGCATTTTTGCCTAACTGAAATGTAATTTAATTGCGCTCCTATAAAATAAGGGAAGCCAATGTCTCCGCTTACTGCAGAGACGAGCACAGAAGCACAGAAGTTGGGCATGCAAGCAGCAGAGTGGATTATTAGGAAGGATGCAAAGTTGGATTTGTAGAGACAGTTGCTTGTGAATGAGAAATATATCAGGTGGGTGGGAGGGATAGAAGAGCGATACATAGGAGCTGTGCTGATGCTGACTGGGTCAAATTGGGCAAGCATGGGCATGGCCCCAGGGCCATGTGTAGGCAATGAATTATTATTTTATATACTTTATATTATATTATTTTATATTATTTTATATATTTATGTGAAATCACAGTTGCCACTTCTCTAGCTGATGTTGGCCTTCATTCGCATCAAGTTCTTTTGACAGAACTTAGGATGTCATAATGTATCAGCATAGTCTAGGTGAGGTTCCAAATAGTGTGGCCTTTTGTAATTGACAGATGGACATTTTCTCAATAGGTAGATTTGCTAAGTGCCTTCAAAGTTTTTGTTATGGCACCCAGTATGCCAATTATTCCTGGGACCACCATGGGCAGTTTATACCATAATCCTTCAGTTTCTATTTTTAGATTTTTATACTTGTGATTTTTTCCCAATTCTTTGCCTTCTATTTTATTATCCTCTGGTATTATCTCATCCATTATGCATGTGTTCTTTTTAACCAGAGTTAAATTTGATTTGTTATGTGCCAAAGCTTTATATTCAGAAATCCCACAGTATTTTAATCTGTTTATTTTCAACTACATTTTCAAGTACATATTCTCACCAATTTTTCATTACTAGCACATAATTTTTACAGAGTGTTATTATATTGTATTTATTATCTTATATAATTATTATAATTAACATCTAAGCCAATTTTGACCACAATTTTTGAAAATAGGTGGCATAATTTCCTGCAATTTTGACAAGAGAAATTCATAAAAACTTTAAAATAGGCTTAACATTGTTGAGCAAGATGAACAAATCATGTTAAGCCAGTGCATCCAAGGACTATGATGTCTGGAGGTCAGAGGAGTTGTTGTCCAATATACCAGTAGATTTATCCAGTTGATGTCCTATACAGGTGTCCAAAGCACTCTTCTACTTTACAGAACAAATAAAAACTACCATTGATTTAATAATTTGATAAATTATGTAAAGCACTTAGTGATGCTTAATCGTTTAACATTCCTAGTGGATGTTAAAGGATCAATGCTTTAAAGAATAAAAAATGCACCTTTTTAGGCATAGATAAATGCATTTTTTTGGAAGCAAGGATTTCACTTGGCTTTTGAGTAGGTGCCAGTGAGTTACAGTAACTCCAAAAAAATGAGTGTGGCCATTGGAGAATATAACTTTTCCCAGGCCTCAAATCTTAACTTTATACAATCTATATTTAATACAGTCTATGTGATTATTGTCACCCATTTAATGTATTTTAAGATTTCTTGCTCGAATACAATTTGGCAGAACTCATGGGACTCAGAATGCATATCATGCCTTAGAACTCAAATTTCCCAGGAGTGGTATGGACCATGCATGAATTCCTCTGCTTGAGTACTGATCATCATTTCTCATTGAATTGCTCTGTATCTTTCTGGATAACATCAGGTGCTAACGCTCATCTTCAAATCAGTGACAGTAGCTTTAAGGACTGCAAAAGCAGTTTTGCACTTAATAATCTATGTTGAGGAGAAATGTGCTGTGAAGAGGCAAGCTTAACTTTTCAAAGGTTAAGTTGTTCTTCTATGCACAATTTATGAAAGAGACTACTTGAAATACGGTGAAGAAAGTTGCTATTTGAATTCCATCTTCCCTGTTTCATTCCTGTCAGTAATCCATTCCCTAGCACCCTTCAGTTAGTCAGTTGATACCTACCAATTTTTTATTAGACTGTTTCTAAGGGGGTTGTTAGCACACTATTGTTATTTGTTAAGATCTTCTCTCTGGAAACCCCGAGATTCTCACAAGCCTTTAGATACATTCCTATAAAATGTGGTTGGAATCCTTTTCTATATCTGGTTCTACAGATATAGTATGTGAGCTGATTATTTTCATGAGCAGTCATTCACAAATCTTTTGCTCTTCCATGTGATCCATATAGCTCTGAAGGAAAGAACTTAAATCCGGACTACAACAATTGTTACTTGTTTCAGGCTCTTGAAATCTTTAAAGAATGTCTTGAGGTTATATCCAACTGCAGTTCGTTCTTCCTTCCCTCAAGAAAGATTTAGACTGGGGTCTTGTCCTCACTTTGAACCATCATGACACAGCAACATTTTTTGGCAGCACCTTTTTTTTCTGCTGGGTCTCCATAATGTTGCCTTTATCTTCTTCCCGGCCTATGGACGAGACAGACTAAAGTTATCCATTGCATTTGTATTTCTACTCTTATCCCAGTGCCATCTGAGGGCAGTCGCATTTGCTGTAAAATTAGTTAGCATTTATCTTGGAAGGAAGTCAGATGACTGGCACTGACAAGGACAGTGAAGAGGGATCCTCAGTGGAGACAGCAAATGTCATCCAGGTATGGTTTCTTGCTTACTCAAGAGTAGATGGATAATTCTATAACTCAGCAGAGGCGGGAAAAAGGTCCAATGGGTGAGGGAGGCAAGTTCTGAATTCCTGTTCATATTATTAGCCATGCTTCTTAGGGGTGCTGGACTTCTTATTCAGTAAAACCTGGAGTGGCACTAGTTACTTATCTTTGGCTTGGGTTGTCAACTACCATGGACTGGAAGAATCTCTAGAACAGGAGAGTCAAACCTGCGGCCTGCAGGCTGGATGCATCACACATTGGCCATGCCCACCCCAGTTTGGCGAAGGGGGGAAAAGTCATGATACATCATGTGACGATGACATGATGACGCGAGTTTGACACCCCTGCTCTAGAATGATATCATCCTCCCCAATCTGATGCACTCCAGAGGTATCAGATTTTAACTGTCATCAACTCAGGCAGCTTTACTATAGTGATCTTTACTATAGAAGTTTGGGTTGGCTGAATTATTTATTTTTACCTTTTTAAGTGGACTTGTATGCCGCCCCCTCTCCGAAAGACTCGGGGCGGCTCACAACTAAAAATACAAACAATAAATACTTTAAAAACAAATTAAACCCAACAAGCCCAATAAAATCAATTTAAATCCCCCCCCAAGAGGTCAGTCCAGCGCGGCCTGTTCAAACAGCCAAGTTTTCAGATTGTGGCAGAAAGAGCAGAGATCCGGAGCCAAACGGAGCCCCAAGGGCAGTTGGTTCCATAAGGCGGGAGCCGCTACAGAGTAGGCCCTTGCCCGGGGCACCGCCAGCCGACACTGTCTTGCGGATGGCACCATGAGAAGTCCTAGTCTGTGCGCTCGCACAGGGCGATCGGCATTCGATGTCGGCAGAAGACGCTCCTGCAAATACCCCAGACCCAAGCCATGAAGGACTTTGAATGTTAATACCAACACCTTGAATCTCACTCGGAGGGCAACTGGCAACCAATGCAGCTCGTGCAGGAGGGGTGTAACATGGGAGTACCGGGAAACTCCCATCACAACCCACACGGCCACATTCTGCACCAGTTGAAACCTCTGGATGGTATGCAAGGGCAGTCCTAGATAGAGAGCGTTGCAGTAGTCGAGTCGGGATGTGACAAATGCATGAGTGACCATGTGAAGGGGACCTTGGTCCAATACGGGCGTAGCTGGCGAACCAGCCAAACCTGGGCAAAGGCCCCCCTGGTCATGGCCCTCACCTGCTCCTCCCAACTGAGCCATGAATCCAGGAGGACCCCCAGGTTTCATGCCCTATCCACAGGGGGCAACACCTCTCTCCCTATGACCAAAGATGGAATCTGTTGACTGGTCTGAGATGCCTGTATGCACAGCCACTCCGTCTTGGCCGGATTGAGCTGTAGTTTGTTCCTGCCCATCCAGATCTGTACCACATCCAGACAACGGGATATCACAGAGAGGGCATCACTGATTTGGTTTGGGGTGGAGATATACAACTGGGTATCATCAGTGTACTGATGATACCTCACCCCAAAACCACGGATGATCTCACCCAGCAGCTTCATATAAATGTTGAATAAGAGGGGCAAGAGGACCGACCCCTGAGGACCCCACAAATGAGAGCCCTCAGGGTCGACCTCTGCCCCCCTGCCAACACCAATTGTGAATGCCGCAAAAGGTAGGAGAACCACTGCAAAACAGTGCCCCGCACTCCCAACCCCTCGAGGCGCTGCAATAGGTTACCATGGTTGATGGTATCGAAAGCCACTCAGAGATCTAATAGGACCAGGACAGAGGAAAATCCCCTGTCCCATGCCCTCCAGAGATCATCCACCAGTGCGACCAATGCCATCTCCGTGCTAAACCCAGGCCGGAAGCCTGATTGATACAGATCTAGATAGTCCTCTTCCTCCAGGAAAAGTGGAAACTGCTGAGCCACCACACTCTCAACAACCTTCACCAAAAAGCAAAGGTTGGAGACTGGATGGAAGTTGTTTAAAACGGCTGGGTCCAGAGCAGGCTGCTTCAGGAGGGGTTTCACCACCGCCTCTTTCAAGGCAGCGGGGAAAGAATCCTCGCTCAAAGAAGCATTAACCATTGCCTGGAACCAGCTGCACGTGACCTCCCTGGAGGCATATACCATCCAGGAAGGGCACAGGTCCAACAAACATGTGGTGGAACTTAACCGTCACATAATCCTGTCCACTTCATCCTCAGAAACAGGATCAAACTCAGTCCAGATGATATTGGCTGGACTCCTTGTTCCCCCCTCCTCAGACCACTGCCAATTAGAGTTCAACCCCTCCCGGATCCGAGCAATCTTATCCAACAGATATTGACCAAATTCCTCAGCCCTACCCTGCAAAGGATCCACCCCCATCCTTTGATGTAAGAGGGAGCGAATGACCCTGAACAGGGCGACCAGGCGGTCCTCTGCAGATGCTATGAGAGCAGAGAGGTAAGCCCTCCTCGCCGCTCCCACAGCTACTAGGTAAGTCCTAATGTAGGCTCTTAACTGGGCTCAGTCGGATTCAGAACGGGTCAACCTCCACCTGCTCTCTAAACCCCTCCTATGCCGCTTCATCTCCCGGAGCTCCTCTGTGAACCAAGGAGCCATCCAGGATCTGCAGCGAGTGAGGGGGCGCAAGGGGACAACTTGGTCGAGAGCCTCAGTGGCAGCCTGTTGCCAGGCAGTCGCCGGCACCTCGGCCGAGCTGTGGATAAGGGAGGCGGGCAGAGACCCCAGTTCTACCTGGAACCTCTCAGGGTCCATCAGGCATCTGGGGCGGAACCATCTCAGCGGTTCCTCATCCCAGCAGTGTGGGGCAGCCTGCTGGAAGACCAGCCGTAGGAGATAGTGATCTGACCATGCTATAGGTTGGGCATTCAAGGTGCCCCTCCCTAGATCACTATACCACTGTTCCGAGATAAAAACAAGGTCGAGTGTGTTACCCCTCTAGTGAGTAGAATTAAAACAACAGGATGCTGACTTTTGTGAATTAGCAACTTCTTTCCTATGCTCTCTGGAACTAAGGAACTACTGAATAATAAACTCAGGAATATGGGAAAACTGAAATAGCTAGATCAGTACTTGGATTCCTTCAAAAACAATTGTTAAAACCATTCATGGGGATCAATAGTTATTAGCTTTGGTGGCAGTCTTTGAAGGCCATCTGTTGGGGAACTACTATGGTAGAGCAGTTGACTGGCCATTGTGAGAACAGACTTCTGGATTAGATGGACCAGGTGTTGCTATTTGCTGTGGGAACATATTTGTAATATAAATGCATACAGCAGAAATGCCAATAACTTCAATGAGTTAAAAAAATGTATAGCCCAAGTAGTAAACTCCAAAGTGCAAATTAGTCCCCTTCTCTGTGTATTGTTCAACATTATCTTTAGATTGCTGAGAATTAGTGAGAATTATATGTAATTTGACCCTGTAATACCTGAGCCAGAAAAATTCTTGAAAACTCATGTAAGCAGAAAAACAATGGTTTTATTGGGACTTATTAGCAGCAGTAATGTAAGCGTCTCATTGGATATGCTTTAAATGAACACAGACCCAAACTTATTCCTGCTTGACACTTTTTTTTCACATACGGTTTTCTTTTTTGATTGAAGACCCAGATTCGTTCCTTAAATCAGCTCGCCTCCAGCGCCTGCCTTCTTCTTCATCAGAAATGGGAAGTCAGGATGTCTCACCACTTCGGGAGACCAGCAAGGATCCCTTCTCTGGGGACTGCAGCTGTCGTCAGGATGGTCTGACTGTGATCATCACTGCCTGCCTAACGTTTGCTACAGGAGTCACGGTGGCCTTAATCATGCAAATCTACTTTGGGGATCCCCAGGTAAGAAGAGGTATTGGATTGCTTTTTTTTTGCTTTGAGAAGGTGATTATGTTGAGGTCGGAAGAACATATCTTGCATATATAACAATGATTTCTAGTATTATATGAAGAAATAACTACAACTCTGCAAGCAATAGTTCAGTGAAAGCTAAATTAGGAATTGTTTTACTGAGATCATGTAGTGAAGCTGCTGGTTTGAGGCTGCTGTATTTACTAAGATTCTTATTTATTAATTCAAGGAAAGCTGTCCTTGAATCCTGTTCATAGAATTCCCTTCCCTTCCCTGTTATAGTTAGGGACGATCTATGTACCAGTAAGCTTTGGCAGTACAGCTACATGGTCATCTGACTTTAGACTGCATTTATGCTGCTGTGTTCTATGTTTCTCTCTCTTCTCTGCTTTTCCTGTAATTTTTGTTTTAGTTTTATGGCTTTGTATCTTATTTTGGGATTTTTTAAACAATGAAAAATGGGGGCTAAATGGATGCATCAATAAGATGTATATAAGTATTTCACAAGTTACTATTTTTGCCAGTAGTGTTCAATGCTGTGAATTAATCTCTGACAAGGTGTATCAGAATGGACTTTCAAATCAAGGAGATCTCTTGCATATGGGAGTCTTACTCTCATTCTGCTGGTTTCTTATTATAGAGTACACCAGGGTAACCTGGCCAATTCGAATGAAATATCTATCTGTTTCCCTTGCATTATAATTTTCCTGACATTTTATGGCATTAAAAACATAACCTGTTTTTTCTATGACCTGAAGATATGTGTCTTTGCTAAATTAAACAGATCTGGATTTGTCCAGTCCCTGAGACATCACCATAAAGACCCATTTCCTTTGACATTCCATGATTAAGTTATACCAGTAAATGTTCTGAGATCCAGAATGAGGTCTTTTTATAAGTGATTCCCCCCATAGATATTGTAACAGAAGAATAAGATACCAATAAGTGTGAAGATGTTTTATAGAAGATCTTCTTTTATATATATATTACCAATAAATAAATTTGGGCTAGTATCTGGGATGCAAAATTTTGGACCACTTTTAGGTACAGTATATGCAAAACGTTAATTTTTTCTCTATTTCTTTGCTGACATGTAATGGTCATCTAGATACTCACTGTAGCCCCAAATATGCTAGAATTAAAATAGGGCTCTCATTCTGACAGAATGTATCCATGTGATTGCTAAGAGTTGATAAGGATTTCATGGCGTCTATATCAGTAAGGTAGAGACAGTACACATTTGAAACTATACAATAATTGCTATGTAAACTGTCATTACCTTTCCATAACCCACAATTACAATTACACTAAATCCACTGCTACCCTTCACAAAAAGACCTTGACTATGGTCAAACAAGTTGCAACTTCAAATCTCAACCAACAAATGCTCTGTCTTACACATTGGGAAAAAAATCAGAACATAAAATACAAGTTGGATGGACACAACCTTGTAGACAACCCATACTCTGTCAAGGACCTTGGGGTACTCATCTCTAATGATCTAAGTGCCAGAGCCCACTGTAACAACATTGCCAAAAAAGCATTAAGAGTTGTTAATTTAATCTTGCGTAGCTTCTTCTCTGGTAATATTGCACTGCTAACTAGAGCATACAAAACATTTGCTAGACCAATTCTCGAATACAGCTCATCTATCTGGAACTCGCACTGCATATCAGACATTAATACAATTGAGAGAGTCCAGAGATATTTCATGAGAAGAGTCCTCCACTCTTCTGCTCACAACAGAATACTTTATACCATCAGACTTGAAATTTTGGGCTTAGACAATTTAGAACTATGCTGCCTTTGGTCCGACCTAAGCGTAGTACATAAAATTATCTGCTACGATGTCCTACCTGTCATTGACTACTTCAGTTTCAACCACAAAAATACATGAGCCCACAATAGATACAAACCTATTCTGCATCGGCCCCCACCTTATGGAACCAGCTACCTGCTGAGCTCCGGCTGGCTCCCGATCTCTCCTCTTTCCGGCGCGATCTAAAAACCTGGTTGTTTTTACAGGCTGGGCTGGACTGATCTCCTAGGGGAGAGGGTGGGTTTTAAATTCAATTTTAATTCGGTTTTATACTTGTATTTTGGCTTGTTTAGTTTAATTTCTTTTTAACTAATTTACTGTTCTGTGTTTTTATCTGTGAGCCGCCCCGAGTCCTTTCTGGAGAGTGGCGGCATACAAGTCAAAACAAATAAAATAAAACTTCAGCAACAGAGTTGTTAATGCCTGGAATGCACTACCTGATTCTGTGGTCTCTTCACCAAACCCCCAAAACTTTAACCTTAGACTGTCTACTGTTGACCTCACCCCATTCCTAAGAGGTCTGTAAGGGGGGATGCATAAGAGCACCAATGTGCCCACAGTCCCTGTCCTAATGTCCGCTTTTATTCGTATCCATTTCATGTACTCATAATCATGTTCCCAGTTATATCTGTTATCTAAAATATGCTTGACAAACAAACAAACAAATAAATAAAAAACAATTGCCAGGTATGTCCTAAATGTACTATCATGGAGCCAGCCTGATGATTGACTGGATAAGTCTAAGGCTGAGGGTGGTGGGGGACTTTCTAATGATTCAGTCAGTTGCAGTTGTAGCTATTGTCTCACCATGTGGTTTTTCACAGATATTCCACCAGGGTGCTGTAGTCACTGATGCTGCTCGCTGCACCGCCCTGGGAATTGAGGTACTGAACAAGCAAGGATCCTCAGTGGATGCAGCCATTGCCTCAGCCTTATGCTCAGGAATTATCAACCCTCACACAGCTGGCATTGGCGGGTAGGTGTCCAGCAGAATCTCTTTTATCGATTTGCTATCATTTTACCAAGAAAAACATTCACTGAACAGCCCCTTCCCCCACGGGTGGGATACGACAGGGTTAACTACCGGTACGTGGTGATTTACGATGTTTGGTGATTTGTGATATGCTTCTCTGCATATGGGTGCGCGCCTGTAAATTTTCGTCAGCAGCGTTTGAAACAACATTTTTTTCCTGCTTTTCCACCGCAGCTGTGCCTTGCACGGCAGCTGAAATTGAAAAAGCAGGAAATAAAGATCAGGTAAGAGCCCAGGCGGGCGGGTGGGCCAAAACAGCAGCAGACATAGAACCGGTTCTATGTCTGCTGCTCTTCAGAACTACTGGTTCTACAGAGCCAGACAGAACCAGTAGAAACCCACCAATGCTCTCCCCCCGGTTTCTATTTTTCATCTGGTAGTGAATTTCTGCAAACAATGGAAGAGCATGCTTTTCTAACAACTGATGCCAGAATAATTCCTGTTTATCCCCACATGAAATATATTGTTCTGCAATGATGAAAATCTTGTGAAATACAAAATTACTGAATGATAGTCTTATATTTTGATATCTGTTGCTCAAAGAGATTTTATTTATTTATTTATTTATTAATTATTTGGTCTTATATGCTGCCCTCTCTCCCGAGGGACTCAAGGTGCCTCACATAAAAACAACCATACAAATTACAAAAGTAAAAAGGAATTAAACCAAATTCGACCAAATAATCATTAAAACCCACTAACAAACATTTAAAATATTAAAACAAATTTTAGATTGAAAGACACTGAAATTTTTTTTTTTTATTACATTTATATGCCGCCCTTCTCCGAAGACTCAGGGTGGCTTACAATTTTTTGGAGCACAACCCAATGCGCTCAGCAATAGCCTTCATTCCATTGTATATGCCTGCTTATTACTAAGTGGCATTTTTACAAAATCAGCTTATTGCCCCCAACAATCTTGGGTCCTCAATTTACCTACCCCGAGAGGATGGAAGGCTGAGTCAACCTTGAGCCTGGTGGGATTCGAGCCTACAGTAATTCTAGACAGCTGGATCTTAAGAGCAGGCATTTAACAGCCTGAGCCACCAAGGACTCATTTGAGTATAGAATGGATTTTGCCATAAGACATTGCGGAGAAATCTTATACCGCCAAAATGTTCTCTGCTGGTTTTTATTTTTCAAATTAAACAATATAGAACCTTATCTAGGGAAGACATCTAGTGAGTGGAGTCCAGTTTGGGTAGATTGGTGGCTAATTTTTTTTCTGTGAATTCCTTCTGGCCAAAGATGAAGCCTAACCAGATTTGCACTGCCAGCTCCTCAAATTTTGGATGGTGATTGTTCCAATGTTTTAGTATAGCCCAGGTTGCCTTTGTAATCCTAACTGCTCTTGTGACTGTTGCCATGGTGTCAGGGATGTCCACTTGGCATGGTAAAGTTAAGATAGTGGCCACAATGGTGTGTTTGAAGCTCTGTTTGTTTTTGTCTGCAACACATATTGCTTATAGCTTCCCATCAATAATCAGGCTGCTTGTTTAGGTAGATATTATACAAGAGAGATTTCAAAGTCTCAATGGCTGGAAACCAGGAAGCTCTAAGGCATATAATTACATGAATTATGTAACCTGATAATGACCCACCAGCTGGGATTTGAGAGAACTTTTGTTAAAACTGGAAAATCCAGTTTGGTATCCACTGCACTTAATTAGAGAATAAAGAAATAAAAATAATCCACAAAGATAAAGCCAATTTATACTTCCTTTTCATACAGACTGGACTAAGACTTGAGTTGCTCTATTTTAAGTGGTGTATCAGATGAATAGGAGCTATGGTTTAAGAAGAGAAGCATATATTAGCCCTATTTCTGTTTTATCCTAAGGACTCACCTGTGTAATACTAACCTGAAGAGCAGGAGTCTCTTAAAGCAAACACATCAACACAGTGTTCAAAAAAGTTATTTTCACATTGCATTTGTTATATTTAAGCATTCTATTATTCTTTCTTATTAATGTCCTGTACATTTTAAAATCCATTTTGTAGCAGAGGTAAGTGCTTTCAATTTAATATATTAAGAATAGACTTGTATAGCTCTGATATAGAAGAAGTAGAAAGCAAATTTACAACAGATTGACCTATTATACATCTTATCCAGAATTGCTTATTCTAATATTCTTTGTGACTGTTTAAGCATTGCCAGTCTTAATTTGGTAAAATGAAACAGCTGCTTTGAGCATCAAACCAAGACAGATGTCAAACTGGGGCCAAGCTCCATTCACTGCTCTCCCTACTCACTATCTCAGCTGTCCTTTCATTGTGTTCAGAATGCATCTGTCTCCCATGTATCACTATGAAGAATCCTCAGTTCAGCACATTGTAAGATGCCTGTGGTGCATGTCTGCAGCCACTGCAGCTGTTTCACAATGCATTATTTTGAGAACTCCTTCAGAATGACATTGATAAGGCAGCCAGTAGAGAAATGAGTGGAGCTGTCACTATCTCCAAGGAAAGGATGCACAGGAGGGTACCATCAGTCTTGGGTTGCTACTTAAACTACAAAGGGTAGATCCTTTGTACTGGAGCCCAGCTGAGAAAAAGTCATTCTGGAGATGACAAAGTAACGTATGTTTTACTGATTTGTGATTCCACTGTTGCAGTGGAGGGGTAATGCTGGTTCATGACATCAGGAAGAATAAAAGCCAGGTTGTTGATTTCCGAGAAACCGCCCCCTTCAACATCCAAGAAGAGGGACTTAGCAAGTTTTGGGAAACAAAGGTGAGTCATTATCTTTATTATTTAGTTGATGAATAGGAATTGGTTGGTAAAGGTCTCCATTCATCTCTTGTCATTCCCTGTTTTCGTCACTGAATTAGTAAAAGTGCTGTAAATAAACCTTTATCTTCCTATTCTGACAGAGACTCTCTTGACTTTGTTGGTATTTTTAACAACATCCCCCCTTTTCATGATGCAATGGGCCTCACTCCTGTTAAAGAATTTGCATCTTCTCTGTACCTTATCTTCTTGCTTCTTATTTGGGTTTTTCAAAGTTTAATTTTATTTACCCATTTCAACAGTCTGTAAAACCATTCTGAGTTATGGTTCAATGGATGGCTTTACAAATTAAATAAATTTTAAAAATATTTTTTTAAAAAAATGGATTTAAAAGTTAGATTCCATTTAAAACACTGTTTTTAAAGTTCTTGACTCTTTCCTTACATTCTTCCCTTTTTTATTTTTAATCCAGCCGGGTCTCTTGGTGGGTGTTCCAGGAATGATCAAAGGACTCTATGAAGCACATCAGTCTTATGGGAGGTAAAGAACATTTGTCATGTGGATGCACTACATTGTTTGGTACCAGCTGGAAGATGAAGTACTGCATGTGTTAAATAACAATATGCCATGTGCAAGGGTTATTTCCTGTTATAAATGGAAGCAGTCAGATCCACGTGTCATATGCAATTTTTAATGTGTATCTATCAAGAGCTAATACTGTAAGTGCAAAAATAAAATATGACTGGGACAGACATGTTTGCTGTGCTAAAGTGCACAAAGAAATGAGATGTCATATCTCTGAAAAGCCTGTCATCTAAAAGCCAAAAATCTCTCACATCAGGGACCAGTTTTCAAATACCGAAGAGGTCCACAAAGCGAGTCTCCAAGAGTTTGTGTGGCCCTCGGATCCTATGATGTAGCTTTCAGATCTGCTCTAAAAGTTGCTAGGAAATTTCATTTAATATGATAGAACTTTATTAAATTTGTAGGGAGGACACATGGTGTTATGTATGCAGGTTTGAATGTCATTGGTTAAGTTTGAACTGTTCTTGTAAAATGTCAGAAATGATTGGTTTAAATAGTGCGGGAAAACCCTGCACTCTGATTGGCTGGCAACTGTGGCTGCTGGCTATAAGTAGCAGCGCAATCCAGCCAAATCGGGTCTGTTATGAGCTGTAGTCACTAATAAACTCTTCACTGAAGCACTCTGCGTCTGACTCTTCATGCAAATCTAACACTGGCGATGAAGGTGGGATCCTTCCCGAAGAGAAGACAACGCGGAGAAGAAGCTGAGAGAGATGGCTGTGCTGAACACCCCCCCAGCCCCGTTCGATCCGACGGCAGAAGACTGAGACTCGATGCAGATGGTTTCCAAATGTATTTGAGGGAAACGATTCGCCGACATTTCCGACAAGCGGAAGAGGGCGGTCTTTCTTACCCATTGAGGTCCGGCCATTTTCAAGATGGCAAAGGCATTGGTGGGAGCTGCAGACATGAAGGTAATGGACTGGCCCGATTAGAAAAGTTATTAAGAGCCCATTACGTACAAGTATCGTGCCTCATTAAGAGACACGAATTTTACCGTCGGGATCAAGGGGAAAGCGAAAACTTTAATGACTTCATGGCAAGTTTAAGGGACATTGGGGGTGCATGTGAATTTATCAACTTAGAAGAGGCCATGTGCGATCGATTTGTTCTAGGCCTAAAAGACAAGGTTTTGCAGAGCAAATTATTAATGAAACCTAAGATCACGCTTAAGGAGGCCATAGAAGAAGCTTCTCCAGCGGAAGCTACCAAGTCCTCAGTAGCAGCCATGAAGAAAATTAACAAGGCCGCAAGCCATGCTGATGTGGAAAAATCCACAACAACCCATTGTGAGCAAATAGATTCTGATTCAGACTGTAGTGAAGTGGAGGAAGGAATTTATAGACTCAGAATGGAGAAGAAAAGAAAAGACCTTGGAAGAAAGAGGCAAGACTTTTACTGCAGAGGTTGTGGGGGGGCCATCCCCACACTGAATGCAAGTTTCTTGATACCATCTGCCTCTGTTGTGAAAAAAGAGGTCACCTAGCAAGAGTCTGCAAATCATCCAGAACTCCACCAAGCAGAAAGAAGTTTCCTGACAAAGATTTCAAGCCTAACAACTTCAGTGAGAAAATGGGGCGCAACACAGAAGCAAATGGGAAGAATGAAACTCATCAAACAGTCACCATTGGTCATTCTTCAACTTTAAGAAGCAGAAAAGTACATGTGAAGGTACTAATTGAAGGAAGGCTTTGCCAAATGGAAGTGGACTCAGGCTCCTATTTATCTATGGTGTCATGGGACACTATTCACAGGCTACTTCCCAACATTCAGAAGAAGCATTTCCAGAAGCAAGCACTGACTCTTAAAGACTACCAAGGGAACAAGATTCCAGTAGTTGGAACAAGAGAATTCATCGTGAAGTTCAAAGGCCACACCAAAAGTTTGCCCCTGACCATCGTGGAAAGGACCGCCCAAGATTGCTGGGACTTGAGTGGTTCAATCCACTAGGCATCGAGGTGACTGGCATCAATCACGGAGCAACACTGAATGGGAGGAGGCCCTGAAGTCTGAGTTTCCAGAGTTCTTCAGCGACGGATTGGGCAAGTATATGGGGACCCCTATCACTTTCAACCTCCCAAGGTACCCCCAATTCGCTTAAAGCCCAGAAGGGTCCCATTTGCCTTAAAGGAAAAAATTGATGCACAATTAGATAAACTAATAGCTCAAGGAGTTTTAGAGCCCACTGACCACTCCAGATGGGAGACACCCATAGTCACACCTGTCAAGACTGATGGGTCAGTGAGAATCTGTGGGGACGATAAGGGGACATTGAACCATGCACTTCAACAGAGTGCATATCCAGTCCCAGTGATGCATCGTTTATTACATTCACTTGGCAGGGGTACAGTCTTTGCCAAATTGGATCTGGCCCAGGCATATCAACAACTAACAGTTGATGATGCCACTGCAGAGGCCCAAACCATTGTAACTCATAGAGGTGCCTTCAAATGTAAAAGGTTACAGTTTGGAGTAAGCGTGGCACCAGGCATTTTCCAAAGCCTTATGGAAAGGATGCTCCAAGGACTGCCAGGGGTAGTGTTTTACTTTGATGATGTGTTAATCTCTGCTGAAAATGACACTCAATTACAAGAAAGACTCAGAGAAGTCCTTACCAGATTCCAGAAAGCGGGTTAAAGTCAAGGAAGAAAAATGCACTCTTAGAACTGACAAGGTTGACTTCTTGGGCTACATGATTGACAAGCATGGCATCCATCCTACAGATGCCAAGGTTCAAGCAATCAAAGAAGCCCCTAGACCAAAATGCAAAACAGACTTGCAAGCTTTCCTGGGACTCATTAACTTTTATCACATGTTCCTACCTCAGAAGGCAATCATTGCAGAACCATTACACAGATTACTTGACAAAAAGTCTGTTTGGGTCTGGGGCAGGAAGGAACAATCAGCATTTAACAGTATTAAAAGACTAATCACGTCTGATGCTGTACTCATACAGTTCTCTGAGAATTTACCTGTTGTACTGACTTGTGATGCATCCCCTTTGGAGTCGGGGGTTGAGCCACAGGCTTCCCAGCGGAGGGAAGCCCCTATTGCATTTACTCTCACACCTTGACCAAAGCAGAGAGGAATTACAGCCAATTGGACAAGGAAGCATTGGCAATTGTTGCAGCTATCAACAAATTTCATGAGTATTTATATGGGAGAACATTTACCATTGTCACAGATCACAAACCTTTGTTAGGCATTGTGGCAGGAGACAAACCTACACCCACTATCCTGTCACCAAGAATGCTGAGGTGGACTGAATTTCTTGCTGCTTATTCATACAACCTTATTCACAAGCCTGGCAAGGACATTGGACATGCTGATGCCTTGAGTCGTTGCCCACTTCCTTATCACAAGGAGGACTTTGAACCTGAGGCACACACCTTTTTCCTAGAAACTGTTGCCAAGCTTCCAGTACACGCTGCTGAAATTGCCAGAGAGACTGCCAAAGACACTTTATTGGCTCCTATTCTAGGCTGGATTAAGAAAGGTTGGCCTCTTCAAGATCTACCTCAACTTGCCCAACCTTTTAAATCCAGGCAAACTGAATTATCTGTATTAAGAGGATGTATTTTGTGGGGTAACAGGGTGGTTATTCCTGCAAAACTTCAAAGAGAGGTTTTGGAAATGCTACATGAGGGTCATCCTGGTATTGTAAGGATGAAGGGATTGGCCAGGAGTTATGTATGGTGGCCAGGTATTGACCTCTCACCCCCAAACAGGAATGGGAATGTCCTAGGGGTCCATGGTCCAGGATTCACATTGATTTCGCTGGCCCTACCAGAGGGCACACCTTCCTTATTATAGTAGATGCATATTCCAAATGGCTAGAGGTAATCCCTATGGCATCCACCACAACTGATGCTGTCATCAAGCAGCTTAAAAACTTTTTGTAACCCACGGGTTACCTGATGTTCTTGTCTCTGACAATGGCCCTCAATTTACATCCAACCCTTTTGAATCCTATCTAGCACAACTGGGTATCAGACATGCCCTGACAGCCCCTGGGCACCCTTCAGCTAATGGCCGGGCTGAACGAATGGTATGTTTTACCAAGCAAAAGCTTCAGCAATTGGGTCCTGGGGACATCACTGAGAAAGTTGAAAAACTTCTTAGTGTTCAGCACATCACTCCTAACCCATCAACTAACTTATCCCCAGCAGAGTTGTTGATGGGTAGGAAACTTAGGTCTCCCCTTGACCACCTTCATCCCACTTAGGCACCCAACGCACCACTAGATTCCACTAGCAAAGTTCGCACGTTCAGTGTGGGTGATTCTGTTTATGCTAAGAACCTTATGGGTGAGCCTTCATGGATTCCTGCTGAAATAACTCAAATCACAGGCCCTCATTCTTACAGGGTACAAACAGAGGATGGAGTCCTCTGGAGCAGGCACATTGATCAGCTTAGATCCAGGTTACCTCAGGAACATCGCTATTGTTCCTCTTTAGTTCCCATACCTAATGCTTTTTCTAGGGGAGGGGAGGAAGATGAGGATAATCAGCAAACAAGAATCAACCCCATGTGTAACGAGCCATTATGACAGGAACCATCCCAAAACCTGTCACAATGCCAAAATCCATCCTTACAAGTGGAAGATTGCACATCACTACCTGACTTGGGTGCTGATATTGGGCTGGAGATGGGTTGGGAGGAGAGACCAGATTCTAACAATCAAACAGGGTCTTCTTTCACAGGAAGCCCAACTAGGGAAATGTCAACAGACACATTTCCTCTCACTGGGTGAGAACGTTAAAACTTCTGAACCACGAAGGTCTCAACGCACATAAGAGCCCCACCTATTTAAAAGAATACATTAGATAGGTTGGGGTTTGAGTATGGACTGAACCTAGTGGGGAGGGGTGTTATGTATGCAGGTTTGAATGTCATTGGTTAAGTTTGAACTGTTCTTGTAAAATGTCAGAAATGATTGGTTTAAATAGTGCGGGAAAACCCTGCACTCTGATTGGCTGGCAACTGCGGCTGCTGGCTATAAGTAGCAGTGCAGCCCAGCCAAATCGGGTCTGTTATGAGCTGTAGTCACTAATAAACTCTTCACTGAAGCACTCCGCGTCTGACTCTTCATGCAAATCTAACACATATATTATCTCTCTTTCATTAGCCTAATTACATTTAATCAAAGTTTTACATTCTGTTATCTTTGCAAGTGTAGCTGTTGGCAGAGGTCCTAGAAGTTGTGACTTTCTGCCAGATGTCTTCTCCTAATTTCTTTCACTTCCTATTACCACATTGCTTCAATTCTACAGTACTTTGACTTTACACTCGTGTCACTTTTGCTTTTCTTCTTTCTGTTCATTTCCCTTGAAAATGCAAAGCTTGGACAATATATACAAGGAGTAATTTTATTAACAATATCAAACAAATTTAAATTTAATCAACTCAATTTTAATTCTAGTCCTGGCTATTTTTGGCCTGCTATTAGCAGCAGCAGCAACTTCTCTTCTTTTTTTGAAAAAAGTTTTTATTTTTAAGACAAACATACAAACAGAACATAAAAACATAAAACCATCTTCCATTTTATATACATACAGTGTGTCAGTTGGTTACAAATCTTTTGTGCTATCCTTTTTGTCATCATCACTCACAATTTATATAAACTTTCACATTGTCAAGCTAATATATGCTTATATATTTATCAGTTATTAATCATCTATGACTAGACTATTTATTCCATCATTTTATACAAGATATTCCAAATTTTATGTTAAAATTTATATTATACTTTCATCCAATGGTTATATATGTCTACATTATATTTTATATCAATCCATTAAACTTATCTATTCTATTACATTACCAATTCTTTTTGTCCAACCATTGATAAAACAAATCCCATATCATATAAAATTGTTGATCTTCTTGTTCTTTAATTTCAAATGTCTATTTACTCATTTCAGCACAGTCCATAATTTTCTTAATGACTTCTTCCTGCATAGGTATTTTATCATTTTTCCAATTCTTAGCAAATACAATTCTAACATTTACAATCAAATATTTCAACTCTTTATTGTATATTTCCAGTATAATTCCCAATAAAAAGATCTCTGGTTTAAAGTCTATATGTTGTTTTATCATTTTTTCCAACCACGTGTGGATTTTAGTCCAATATTTTTTTGCATCCGAACATGTCCACCACATATGGTAATATGAACCAGGTATCTGACTTGTTTCTCTGGCTCTGGACTTGTTTCTCTGGACTTGGCCGCCCCTATTTTATACTACTCTCAGACTGCAGGCTATCTGTCTCCATTTGCGGCCACTGTTGCCCTCCTGTGTGATATCTCGAATCCTCTCCCTGGCTGCCCTGGAGGTTGCCTTACCATCAATGACTATCTCCTTGTTTGTTTTCCACTCTCAGACCCTCTTCTCCCCTTTGGACCTGGCTGTTCCCATTGCAGTGGGAGGGCAATGGAGGGCATGAACCCCTCTGTTGTGAGAGGGCGGAGGGTCTCTGTTTGTGCCAGTGTCCCGCCATAAGCTGCTGCGGTGGGAGAGTAGCGGCTTGGCCATCTTAATTCTGGCCCTAGCAGCAGTGAGAGAGCTGCTTGTTGGTGGGGTGTTTGGTTTGGTTTTGAATGCCTGGTCCCTTATGCGTGTTTCCATCTATGCAATTTGTAACATCGAACCGACTGTTTTGCCCTCTTTTCACCTTGAAATGTAATATCTTATGCCAGCCTACTCATTGCCGGAGTTACGGGCCCTCCAGACTGTTCCCCTGTCTTTGGAGTGGCCCTTTGGGTTATCGAGAGCCTACCTCAATGACGGATCTTGGGATCCTGAGAGGTGGCATGGCAAAAAGGGGCCAAATTTTAAATCTGGGATAAAGGGGAAGCTTTTAAATTTTTTAATTCATTGTTTTAAGGGGTTAGGGCAGGGGGTGGGGGATCAAATTACGGGTCTATACTGTCCTTCCAGGCCGGCTCCTGGTCTCAGCATGGAGGGGTTGGGTGGGGGGCCCCCGGGGTCTGGCGGGGAGAGGGCAGGGTTGACCATCTCCAGGGTGATCGGTTATGGCGGGGATGGGACAGGGGGCCAAATTTTGTTACGGGAGCGCCCCCCCGGTGTTTACCCATCAAAATGTTATCTAAATCAGTCAACTTATCATAAATACCTTCTGTTTTAAAATCTTTATCAAATCTAGACTGTACTTGCAAATATGAAAACCAATTCATTTTTACACCTTGTTCTTCCAACACTTGCATAGATTTAAGTTCACCCTTTTCATTCAATATCTCACCATATCTAACTGTTCGTTCCTTTTTATATATTACTGGATATGAAAAAGCTTCAATAGTAGATATCCATAATGGAATTTTTAAGTAATATTGTCTTTTTGTCTTCTCCCAGTTCAAAAACAGTGCCTCTTGAATATAATGTCTTCTGAAATACCCCTGTGTTTTAGTTCCCTTATACCAAAGGAAAGCATGCCATCCTAGCAGCAAGTCATGTCCTTCTAAAGTCAATAGTCTAGTATTTCTTAATGTTATCCATTCCTTTACCCACATCAAACTTGTCGCCTGTTAATATAGCTGCCAATTCGGCAAGGCAAACCTTCTTCTTATTCTTGCATCTTGTAACAGCTTAAGTTTTATTCTTGCTTTCTTTCCCTACCAAATATATTTCAACACAATTCTGTTTAAGTCTTCAAAAAACTCTTTCCCTAGTCGGACTGGAATTGTCTGGAATAAAAACAGAATTCTAGGCAATACATTCATCTTAATTGTAGATATTCTCCCAATCAATGATATTTGCAAATTTTCCCATTTTGCCAAATCTGTCGCAATCTGCTGTTTGAGTTTAATATAATTATCCTCCTTCAGTGTGCTACATCTCCCCTAGACGGCAGTGCTACTTATTTTCCTTCACTTTCACTTCCCCTTCATACATCCAAAGCCACGAACATAAAAAAAAGTAAAATCTTTTCTTAAAAAAAAAAATAAATCTCAAATCAGAAATAAGTGTCTTAATCAAAAACAAACTTTCAAGAGGATTGTTAAAAAAGAAATAAAAACAGAAATATAAAATTTAAAAAGGATCAGTCCAGTTTAAAATTAAGAAGCATTATCAAGTTCAAAATTCCAATAAAAAGGGAAAAGAAGAATAACTTTCACTTTAACTAGCTTAATCTCACCGCTTAAACTCTTTTCTCTTCATTTTTAATTCCACTTTAAGTCTTTCAGGGTGTTCTCTTCAAGAAATAGTAAGTAAAAGTTCATCTCACCAAACTGACACACTTTCTTTCAATCTCTTCCGTTCCGGAGCTGTCCCAGCTTCAGCAGCTTGAATGGCTGCCTCTCCGCCGCTGGCAAAAAGGGCTTTTCCTGGATCAACCGGGGACTTTACAATATCCCTGGGATCAGCAGGACATGCCCTTATCAATCACCGACTCTACGGGATGGTTTAGGTCCGACAGGACCGACCAGCAGCTGAGATATCAATGGCGATCTTAGAAAATTAAGATTGCACATCATACCGCTGCGACACCAGCTCCTCCTCCTCAGCAGCAGCTTCTCTTCTTGTTCTTTGTCCTTATTCACCTTCCCCTCTTCCTCCTCTTCCAATATTAGTATTAATTGTTTTACTGCAAGCCCAAGCATGAAGGATCAAACATGAACTTGGTCAAAAATTGTGCACTCCATTGTAATTGCCATTCTGTGTTTATATTTTGATTTGTCAGTAGTTAGTTATGTATGTCTTCTTCAGAACAACAGAAGTATAAATAAATTAACTTGAGTTCTACATAAAATGGAATTGAAAAGTTCTGCCTAAAATTATTTGATAACATTTTCAGTATGGTTTTATATTCCTAATGAGATGAAGACTATCAAGTTAAGCCATTACTTCTGTTTTTCCAGGCTGCCATGGAGACAGTTGTTGGGCCTTGTTGCAGACATAGCTCAAGATGGATTCAATGTCACATATGATTTAGGTGAGTGCTTTTGCAGAATAAGAGGTATGGGGAGGCTAGACTGTGTGTACAAGAGATGCCACATTGTTTTGATGCTGGCCAGTGCAGTATTTCTCCAAATTTTCTATTACTATTAGTATTATTAAGGTTTACTTTCTTCCAATTATATTTTGGATTATGAGAACAGGATGGCATGGTAGTTAAACAGCTGGACTAGAGATGGAGAGACTCAGATTCTACTCTTTCAGGCAAGAAGTTTGTTTGGGTGAGATTGGGCCAGTCATCCATAAATAATAACAACAACAACAACAATAAACATACTATTCCATCCTTCCTTCCTTCCACACTTGTCCACACCACCTTTTTATAGCATCTACTGCAAGACTGGGGACAACCAGTTTGGTAAAAGTTGAGTCAACTGAGAATTGTACAGAGACATAGATTAATAAATGTCTTCTACTCTACCTTTGTTTCTTCAAACTATTTAATTGATTCTTAGACAATATTGTTGAGTAAATTTCATGAAATTTAATTCTTAATAGATATACAGAGGATGGATATTAATTTCAGTTCCTATGTCCTAACTTCATCAAGTAAATGTCATGCAACAGCTTATAAAACACTACGTCTGCTTTCAAATAAGACATATTTAGAATAATAAAATTAAAATTCTTAATTTTTTCTGCTACTCACATTGCCTTACATGCACACACACACACACACACACACATGTACGTGTGTGTGTGTTTTGGGACTTAATGCTTATAATATCCCTGTTGTAATAACATATATGTAAGACTGTATAATAATTAGATTAGGGGACCAAAGGAGTAGGAAGGATTATTTTATTTATTTAATAGAATGTTTAGATTACCTAACAACTTTTGTCAGCTTATAATTAAAACAAAAACAAAACAAGAAGAAATAATCAGTGGCTCAAATACAAATATAAAAAATACCTAACAGATGCTCAGTCATCACCCTGCTTCAAAGCCAGGGAGAATAGTCAAGTCTTAATAACTTCCTCAAAATGAAAGCCATCTGGGCTTCCATTTCCAAAGAATAGGCACTGTGACAGATAAGGAACTTCCTAGGTCTTGCTAGATGACACTTCTTAAACAATCGCACCTACTGAACCCAACCTCACTGGGGAGACAGGAATAACTGGAGTCACACAGGCCTTTAAATACTCAGGCCCTATGCCCTAAAGAAAAGGTTAAAGACCAGACAAAAAGTTCATGGTGCCCAGTAATGGCTTCTTGAGAATGGAGTGAACCTTACCACCTTTAGGCATAAGGAGATGACTCTTTTCCTCAAAGAAGCAGCTATTGCTCCATGGATCCAACCACAGGTCACTTCCCAGGCAGCCTTGACCAATCTTGACTTGCTTAAGATAATCCTCTAAGATTCTGCTACAGACATCTCCATTGAACAAAACCACAGCTGGAGTCCTGGGCTATCAAGGATCTGGTAACCTGGTATCAAGAAAGAACCCTGAGGGATGGCTGTTGGGGCTGTTCTCAAATAGCAGTCCCAATGTCACTATGTATGGCCCACCATCAAGCTCTCACCATCCCATCCCCTGCCTGTCATGGTCTCAGTGACTCTACCGGCTGTTCATTCTCTCCCCAGTTCCCTCTCACTCCTTATTTGTTCATGCAGGCTGAGGCATCCATTCACCACACCCTTTCAAACAACCCAGCCCCTCACTGAAATATCAAAACTCTACCATGAGGGTATACTTGTTTTCAAGCATTCAAACAGCCCATGAGGATCCTGGATCCTGTAGCAGTTTCCCAAAGCATCTCTGTTACATCACTGTCCTTTCATCTTCTACACAGTCAGAAAAAGATTTTAAAAATTAGGTGTGAGCAAAAACTCCAGTTCCTGACTTCAGAGGGGAAAACAGATAGACTCTCATTGTCAGCAGAGAGGGTAACTTTCTAACACCAGCAAGGAACTTAAGTCCAGAAAAGCCTCCTCCCAGCCTGGCACTGTCCTCATCACATCAGAAGTCTCCAGGTACTTTCCAGGGCACCTCCTGCAGTCATTCTTTCTGGAGAAAAGCATCCAGGGAGGTCAAATATCTAGACCTGGCATCAAGGGGATGGCAGAGACTCCTTCAGGTTTGTTCCAGGATCTCAGCTGGAGCTACACAACACAAAGCCAGCATCCCAGCACAACCAGCTACAGAAAACACTTTAGGGATTAGAATAGAAAAATAGAAAAAAAACCTCCTTATTTTTGAAACCAGAAGTACCTAAAAGTGAGAATATTAGATATATTCAGTGTAACAGGTTACAAGTGTTTTTAGAAAGAATTTTTCCTCAATTTCTAAGTTAGTTTGGAAAACTTTAATAACGCAACATCTACTCTTTTGTTATTTCTGTCATTTGTAGCAATGGCTATCAAACAAATGAAGGAACACTACAATCATTCAGAAAAATTCAGAGAAATCTTCTTTCCTGATGGACAACCTTTGTTGCCAGGAATGTTTGTGAGAAGACCAGATCTGGCAGATCTTTTAGACTTGATTGGATCAAGAGGAGTGTCAGCTTTTTATAGTGGAAATGTGACACAAGAAATTATTTCAGAGGTGAGTCATTCATTGCTGTTGTGTACATTTGTCTGTGTATCTGGGTATATGTATGAGTGAAGGATGTTCTTGTTAGTGGCACTGAGCATTTTTTATGAAAAGGTCTGAAGCAAATAAACTAAACGCATAAAACATATAATTGCAGAGATTTCCGATTCTTATTTAAATTAATCTGGGACAATGAGTTTCAGCTGTCACTTGGCAAGCCTTATTTTAAGGTTTCTCTACTTTCCAAACATTGTGCAATGGTGGGAAAAGCCACTGTCAACCCCCACTTAGCTAAAAGGGAATATTTGTTGTGTTCTAGAATGCACTCATTAGACAGGCCCAACAAGTCTAGGCAGTAACCAATATAAACAGGATGACCTATGTAAAATTGGAATTTCTCTTCTTTCTCATTCTCGTCAACTGTTGATAAATTTGTATAGTTCCTTCAACATATCAAAATATGCATGTTATAATAAGTTTACTGATAAAATAACTTCAGATCATTGTTTTGTAGTTACTTAGCCATTTTAAAAGTTATTTTAAACTAGGACAATGCACTGGAAGTAATACCACTATGATCCTGATAGCAGTGTTCCAATATTTGAGGGGCTGCCACAGAGAGGAAAGGGTCAAGCTATTTTCTAAAGCACCTGTAGGCCAGTCAAGGAATAATGGATGGAAACTGAACAAGGAGAGAATTAACCTGGAAGTAAGGAGAAATTTTCTGACAGTGAGAACAATCAACCAGTGGAACAGCTTGTCTTCAGAAGTTGTGGGAGCTTCATTACTGGAGACTTTCAAGAAGAGATTGGACTGCCATTTGTCAGAAATGGTGTAGGGTCTCCTGCTTGGGCAGGTGGGCAGGTTGGAATAGTTGACCTACGAAGTCCCTTCCAACTCTATTAATCTGTAAAATCTGTAATTCTCTTACTAGGTCCTTAAATCTGGAGGTACTTTGTCTGAAGAGGACTTTACCAACTATACTGTGTTGGTTGAAAATCCAGTTCATACAATATACCAAGGTAAAACACTTCTTCTATAACCTCTGCTATTATTTCTATCCTTTAAATTTTCATTTTTAAAATGAATTTAGGAAGTACAGCTACTTTTTAGAAAAAAAAACAGAAACCTAGATTGCATTTGTTTATAAATTAGCATAGTGCTCAGAAAACAGAATGAAAACTAAGCCTCATTTATGTCCATAAAAACTGTAAAGAGAAATAATAAGGTATTCCCAAACCTTACCTGGTAGACTGTAACAAGTTTTTGGCCCTTTACTGAAACCATAATTTATTGGTGGCATAGAAATATCTCATTGGCATAACTAAAGCCTCAAGTTACTACATAGGCACATTATTGAATAATACCATGTCATACTAACAGCTCTTCATAAAAAAGCACTAAAGTCCCTTTTATTTCTGAAGGTTAATCAGAAGACAATGCTCTGTTTATCTGAGGTTGGGTAACCATGTCATTTCTGCTGAAGTCACAAGTTGCTTTCAAAATATTTATTTCCAAACAGTTTTCTCATAACAGAGGAATCTGAATAACAGTTTCAGAAAAAGCAAGACTAAGCTTGTAATGTTTTCTTACATAGAAATCAATCTTGCCAAACTCAATAAGATTTTCTTCTGAATAGATTGTTCTGAACTCCACTGTGTAGCTGCCCTTGGTTTCATATTGGTCTAACCCAGTTTTTCTGTGGCTTTCTCCTTCTTTTACTTGAATAGGACATCTTGTTCTGAGTCCACCACCTCCACACACAGGTCCTGCTTTGATCACAGCCTTAAACATCCTTGAGGGATTTAATATTACCAGTCAAGTAGGCAGGGAAATTATTCTGCATTGGATAACAGAGGTAAGACTTGCTCAGCCAAATTGCTTGGATTTGAGGTTCTCATAAGACTTTGTTTCTTCTTTGTAATATATATGTATGTGTGTGTGTGTGTGTATGTATATATATATATATATATGTGTGTGTGTTTTCGTAGATTTTCACGGGTAAAGGTATGTAGGTCTTGGTGTATTCGGGTCTTGTCCCGTGTAAGATTGAGAATACCTTGGCAACGTTTCGACGAAATCTCATCCGTCATCTTCAGGCTGAAGATGTGTGTATACACACACACACACACACACACACACACTATACTATACTATGCTATGCTATGCTATACTATACTATACTGCTTTATGCTATTTGCAAGTAAGGTACAAGAAATGTTTTTTTCCAAGATAATATTTCATGAAGTTAGAGTGTATGTTCTTGAAAATGGAGTCATAGATTTTGCACAGTTTAAAACCAACTGGTTAAAATTTATTTCAAATACTTTTCCATATAAATATATCCAATAAAATTACATGCGAAGTCATAAAAAGAGATCTAAAAATGCATTTCAATATATTTCACTGGCAGAAATATGGCCAGTGGCTTCTAATGACAGTATTTTGGCTTATGAATGTGCAGCGAGCTATAGGTTCCTGAACACTGATTAATTCCCATCTTGAAAATGTTCATCTATTTTAAAACTAGGGTAATAATCCATGTTAATATAAACTATTTACAAAGCATTATATCCTACAATAAATGGGTATAAACTACAAGAGTTTTTGAAGAGAAAATTCATGAATTAATATCCTTTACTATCTCCTGATTATTGGAAGATGAGACAATCCTTTTACACGTATTAGCTAAAAGCACCTCCTTGTGGCAGTTACACTGTAAGTGAAATATAATAATTCCATCTTTTCTATGGCTTAAAAAGAAAAAAAACTACTTTTTTTTCAGTCATCTACGTTACCATTTTTTATAATATATGGCATATAATTTGAAATTTGGCTAGTAAAAAAATTAGGGGAAGTTCCTGCAACAATTATGGTCAGGCTCAGTTGATTTTCTATAACACATCTAGAGAATACTTATTTTTATAATGGTCTATGTAACATATATTTGAAATATGCCTGATATTGGCAACTGCATTTTAAAAATAATTAATAGACTTCAATGTGATACGTAAAATAATAAAATTCAGAAACTGCAGGTAAACGTTCTAATAAAAGAAATTCAGATGAAGATTTCACTGTGAAACTGATCGATCTGAAAGTGTGCTAACTTTGTTTCTGTAGCGTTAGGCCACACACGAGAGAGTGTTTTATCTTCATTGAGCTAGCATGGTGATATATTAGGAACAGTCACTGATTTATTACAGAACAAGCATTTCTTGGCTTTAAGTCAAAGAGAAGTATTACTGTTTTCAGCATATCCAATAATGTTCATAGTATTGTATGTTTTTAAAGCCAATGCAACATGTATTCTTAAACCATGTATGCTTACTTCACAACAGATGTGACATGTGGGTCTTAACCATTTTCTGTGGTTATTGAAACAGACTAACACAGTTGTTAACAATTTTATTACTTGGCTTCTAGAAATGCTAGGTGTTATGTATGCAGAGTTTGAAATGATTGGTTGTTGTAGTAAAGTGTTTGAAATCATTGGTTGTAAAAGTGCAGGAAAACCCTGCACTCTGATTGGCTGGCAGCCGCGGCAGCCGGCTATAAATAGCTGCCACGGCTGAGCCATTCGGGTCTGTTCTGAGCTGAAGGTCACAATAAAAAAGAGCTGAAGCACTCCACGTCTTGTCTCTCCATGCAAACTTAACACTGGCAACGAGGGTGGGATATTCCCAAGGAGAAGGCAACGCATGGTCTGATCTGGAAAGACTTTTAAGGGCACACTACACGCCCCAAGTATCGTGCCTCATTAGGAGACACGAGTTTTATCGCCGCGATCAGGGAGAAGACGAAAGCATCAGTGACTTCGTGGCAAGTTTAAGGAACATTGGGGGTGCGTGCAAATTCAGCGTTTTAGAGGAGGCCATGCGCGATCGTTTTGTATTGGGCCTTAAAGACAAGGTCTTGCAGAGCAAATTACTTATGAAACCAAAAATTACGCTGAAAGAAGCCATAGATGAAGCAACCTCAGCAGAAGCCACCAAAACCTCAGCAGCAGCCATGAGAAAGATGAACAAGAACATGGGCCATTCTGATGGTGAGAAGACCACCACAACTCATTTTGATGAACTTGAATCTGAGTCAGAATACAGTGGAGAAGAAGAAGGAATTAACAGACTCAGAATGGAGCGGAAATGCAACGACCTGGGAAGAAAGAGGTGAGATTTCCATTGCATAGGTTGTGGGGGAAACCACCCCCGCACTGAATGCAAATTCCTGGATGCCATTTGCCTCCATTATGAAAAAAGAGGGCACCTTGCAAGAGTCTGCAAATCATCCAGAACTCCACCAAACAGAAGGAAGTTTGTGCAAACAACAAAGACAGAGAAGTCAAACCAAACAACACCAGCGAGAAGATGGGGCAGCACAGAAGCAAATGGAAAAATGAAACTCATCAAACAGTAACTATTGGTCATTCCTCTTCATTAAATAATAGGAAAGTGCATGTCAAGGTACTTATTGAGGGAAGACCTTGCCAAATGGAAGTGGACTCAGGTTCATACCTATCCATGGTGTCATGGGACACTATTCAAAGACTAATACCAGACATTCAAAAGTCTCATTTCAGAAAACAAGCACTAACTCTTAAAGATTACCAAGGGAACAAGATTCCAGTAGTTGGAACAAGAGAATTCAATGTGAAATTCAAAGGCCACATCAAACGCCTACCACTGACCATCGTAGATAAAGATCGCCCAAGTTTGCTGGGACTGGAGTGGTTCAACCCGCTGGGCATCAAAGTAACTGGCATCAATCACATGAGCAACACTGATTGGGAAGAATCATTGAAGTCTGAGTTTCCAGAGGTCTTCAGCGATGGATTACGCAAGTACTTGGGGAACCCTATCACTTTTAACCTAGATCCCAAGGTACAACCAATCCGTTTAAAACCCAGGAGGGTACCATTTGCCTTGAAGGAAAAAATCGATGAACAATTAGATAAACTAATAGCCCAAAGGGTACTAGAGCCCACAGACCACTCCAAGTGGGAGACATCCATAGTCACGCCAGTCAAGGCTGACGGTTCTGTGAGAATCTGCGGGGATTACAAGGGGACATTGAACCATGCGCTACAACAGAGCGCATATCCAGTTCCAGTGGTTCATCATTTATTACATTCTCTGGGCGGGGGCACAGTCTTCGCCAAACTGGACCTGGCCCAAGCATACCAACAGTTAACAGTAGACGATTTAATTGCAGAAGCTCAAACCATTGTAACCCATCGAGGTGCATTCAAATGCAAGAGGTTACAATTCGGAGTAAGTGTGGTGCCAGGCATATTTCAAAGCCTTATGGAGAGGATGCTACAAGGGTTACCTGGGGTGGTGCCTTATTTTGATGACGTTTTAATCTCTGCTGAAAATGACACTCAATTACATGAGAAACTCAGAGAAGTCCTGACCAGGTTCAAAAAGCAGGGTTAAAAGTAAAAAAGAAAAGTGTACACTAAGAACTGACAAAGTAGAATTCTTGGGATATATGATTGATAAACAGGGCATCCACCCCACAGAAGCCAAAGTCCAGGCAATCAAAGAAGCCCCCAGACCAAAATGCAAAACTGACTTGCAAGCATTCCTGGGACTTGTTAATTTCTACCATATGTTTCTACCTCAGAAAGCAACCACTGCAGAACCCTTACATAGATTACTGGATAAAAATCTGCATGGGTTTGGGGCAGAAAAGAAGAAACTGCATTTAACAATATCAAGAAACTAATCACTTCTGATTGTGTATTGATACAGTTTTCTGAGAATTTACCTGTAGTATTAACTTGTGATGCATCCCCTTTGGAGTGGGGAGTGTTGAGCCACAAGCTTCCCAGTGGGAGGGAAGCTCCTATTGCTTTTTACTCTCACACTTTAACTAAAGCAGAGAGGAACTACAGTCAACTGGACAAAGAAGCTTTGGCAATCATTGCAGCAGTCAAGAAGTTCCACGAATACATCTATGGAAGAAGATTCACCATTGTCACAGATCACAAACCACTTTTGGGAATTGTGGCAGGAGATAGACCAACGCCAGTCATCCTGTCACCCAGAATGCTGAGATGGACTGAATTCCTTGCTGCTTATTCATATAAACTTATCCATAGACCTGGAAAAGACATTGGGCACGCAGATGCTTTGAGTCACTGCCCACTTCTTTTATGCACTGAGGACCCTGCTCCTGAAACTTACAGCTTTTTTCTAGAAACTGTTGCCAAGCTTCCAGTCCATGCTGCTCAAATTGCTAGAGAAACTGCCAAAGACACTTTATTGGCTCCTGTTGTGGGATGGGTTAAAAAAGGTTGGCCAATTCAAGATCTACCTCAGGTTTCCCAACCTTTCAAATCTAGACAAACTGAATTATCTGTCTTAAGGGGATGTATTCTGTGGGGTAACAGAATGGTTATTCCTGCAAAACTTCAAAAAGAGGTCTTGGAAATGTTACATGAGGGTCACCCGGGTATTGTCAGAATGAAGGGATTGGCCAGGAGTTATGTATGGTGGCCAGGTGTAGACAAAATGGTTGAAAACTGGGTTGCATCCTGTCCAAATTGTCAGGAAACAAGGCCTGCCCCACCTATCACCCCCATACAGGAATGGGAATGTCCTAGGGGTCCATGGTCCAGGATTCATATTGATTTTGCTGGCCCTACCAGAGGCCACACCTTTCTCATTGTGGTAGATGCATACTCCAGATGGTTAGAGGTTATTCCCATGTCATCCACCACAGCTGAGGCTGTTATCAAACAGCTTAAGAAACTTTTGTAACTCATGGCCTACCTGATGTGCTTGTTTCTGACAATGGTCCTCAATTTACTGCTAACCTTTTTGAATCATATCTAGCACAACAGGGTATCAGACACCCCCTTACAGCCCCTGGGCATCCTTCAACTAATGGCCAGGCTGAACGCATGGTACGTTTTACTAAAGAGAAACTTCAACAATTGGGTCCAGGGGACATCACTGAGAAAGTTGAAAAACTACTCAGTATCCAACACATAACTCCTAACCCATCCACTAATTTAACTCCAGCCAAGCTTTTGATGGGTAGAAAACTCAGGTCTACCCTGGACCGCCTTCACCTCACTTACGCACCCAACGCACCATTAGATTCCACTAGCAAAACTCACAAATTCTCCGTGGGTGATTTTGTTTATGCTAAAAACCTTGTAGGTGAACCATTGTGGATTCCTGCAGAGATAACCCAGGTTACAGGCCCCAGGTCTTACAGGGTTCAAACTGAGGATGGTGCCTTGTGGAGTAGGCACATAGACCAGTTACGGTCCAGACTGCCTCTGGAGCATCGCCCTTTCTCCTCTCTCGACTTCATCCCCACAGCCTTTTCTAGGGGAAGGGGAGATAATGGAGGTAATGAGCAAGTAAGAATCAACCCCACTTGTAATGAGCTAACATGACAGGAACCATCCCAAACCCTGTCACAGTCCCAACAACCATTTTTACAAATGGAGGATTGCACATCATTACCAGACTTAGAGGATAACACTGGGTTGGAAGTAGATTGGGAGGAGAGACCAGGTTGTAGTAACCAAACAGGTTCTACCAGTACAAGAAATCCTAATAAGGGAATGTTGTCAGATACATTTCCTTCCTCACAAGGTGAGATTCCCAAAACACCTGAACCACGCAGGTCTCAACGTACCCGTAAGAGCCCCACCTATTTACAAGAGTATATTAGATAGATGGGGTTGGAGTATGGACCAAACCTAGTGGGGAGGGGTGTTATGTATGCAGAGTTTGAAATGATTGGTTGTTGTTGTAAAGTGTTTGAAATCATTGGTTGTAAAAGTGTGGAGAAAACCCTGCACTCTGATTGACTGGCAGCCGCGGCAGCCGGCTATAAATAGCTGCTGTGGCTGAGCCATTCGGGTCCGTTCTGAGCACAATAAAAAAGAGCTGAAGCACCCCGCGTCTTGTCTCTCCATGCAAACTTAACACTAGGAATAAATACATTTTAGAAAATGTAATGATTTGTATATTTCTGCTATAATCAAGTAAGTTAGGTGTTAAATATCAAACTGGACCTGAAATTGAATCATCTTTCAATTCCTCCCCTTCAAGACTTCAATAAATATTGATCACAATCTGGAGTCGGAACAGAAGATTAAATGTTATTTGCTTCCAAAGTATTTTTTTAAAGATACAAATAGCAGATACTTTAAAGATAAAAATAGCAGATATTAATATTGTTAAGAGAGCCAGCATGGTGTAGTGGTTAAGGCATCAGCCGGTTAGGAGTTCTAGTCACACCTTAGGCCCATAGAAGGAGACAATGGCAAGCAATTGCAAAGTACTTCTCAAATTTCTCAAAAGAAAATTTCAGGGATTAGTCCAGGCAATCACGAATAGGAGTCAATAATGAGTGGAAGGTGCACACATGCATGTGTGCGTACATATGTGAGTGAGCACAGACACATATAGAATGTTAAAAAGATATGTCAAAGTGGAAACAGTGAAAAGGACAGTGGTTTAGAACTTCTTTCCCATCCCATAATACAAATTAATTATATTGTGTGCCCAGCATTAATTTTGAACAAAGAACCAAAATGTTTTAATTATGGAAATAAAAATTGTAGGTCTTGCCTGAGTGTTGTAATCTGAGGGAAGGCCTCTCTCACATTCCACATATAGTGGCTGAGCTTTCTTTTAACACTGACAGTGGGAATGCAGCTTCCATTATATTGAAGGACAATAGGCTACCTGAGAGTAGAGACCCACCACATAAATTAAATTTCCAGCCCTGCTCTGCTATTTCAAACACCTGCGGGGATCTTGTAAGAAAAGTTATTAAGAAGAGTAAGACATCTTTCTCCGATAATAGAAGCCACTCCTTTGGCTATTGTAGAGGGAATGAGAGAAACCATTGTCTTCTTCAGGCAGCGTAAATATCCTGGCTGTCTCTCTCTGGAGAGAGATTTCAAAACCATCTTCATGTTCTATTTATTTTTTCCTTTCTATTCTATGTAGACCTTAAAAGTTGTGTTGGCATTAGCTAGCAGTTTGGGAGATCCTTTCTACGATGCATCCATTTCCGACAGTGTGGAAGATATGATGAGGTGAGTTTCAATTTCTCATTATCATTCTTTATACTGATATTTTTTTAAATTACATTTATATGCTGCCCTTCTCCGAAGACTCAGGGCGGCTTACAATTTTTGGGATACAACCCAATGCGCTCAGCAATAGCCTTCATTCCATTGTATATGCCTGCTTATTACTAAGCGGCATTTTTACAAAGTCAGCTTATTGCCCCCAACAATCTTGGGTCCTCAATTTACCTACCCCGAGAGGATGGAAGGCCGAGTCAACCTTGAGCCTGGTGGGATTTGAGCCTGCACTAATTGCAGGCAGCTGGAATTAAGTGCTAGGCGTTTAACAGCCTGCACCACCAAGGCTCTTTATTTTATTTTTGTCATCATGCTAAATGAAGAAAAAGAATAAGAAAGACTAAGTCAAATGAACTAAGGAAGGAGATGAAACAAAAGAAATATTACTAAAACAAGTGTCAGCTGACACAAGTCATTATATCTCCCCAATCTTGTTATCCTTGCAAACTATTCTTGTTTCCACCATGTCTATCTATTGGTTCACATGTTGTTTTGGGGTTTTAAACTTCTTACATCTCTTTTTAAGGACCTCTTTTGCTGCATCCAACAAAATGTTTCTTAGCTTTCTTATTGCTCTAAACCAGGACTGTTAAACTCAAAGTCAGATCTGGCCCATGGGTGTTTAGATCTGGCCCATGGGGCTGCCCTGAAAACAGCGAAGGACTGGCCCACGATGCCTCTGGCAGCGAAAACAGAGCTTGGGAGGGCTATGTGAGGCCCTCCAAGACTCTGTTTTTGGTCTTGATAAAATGTAAAAAAAAAGAAGACTCTGTTTTTCTCCATGACAGCCTCCTGCCAATGAAAATGGAGTTTGGGGGGGCTGCACGCATCCCTTTGAGGTCTGTTTTCACTAGCAGAGGGCTGCAGGAGGCTATTGCACCTGAAAATGGAACTTGGGAGCTTGCTCAGACTACCACAAGTGCCCTCCCTGACATGAGTGACATCGAATTGGCCCCCGCCTAGCCTCTCAAAGTGAAATACAACTCTGATGCAGCCCTCAATGAAATTGAGTTTGACACCCCTGCTCTAAACCATTCACTCCTATCTTATAGTTTTGTTTTATGACTCAGTCCTTAATCGTTTTCTCTATGTAATATCAAACCACCTCAATGCACTTTGTCACCTTATTTCTGATAATTTACTTTTATATTCAGTTCACATTCATTAAAGACTATTTCTTCCTGTTTTACCACAAACATTTCTTAAGTAACCTAGCCCTTCTGCATCCAACATTGGATGGGTAGAGAGACTCTTGGAAAAAGGCCTGCCTCTGGTACCCAAATGCAAGCTTTTAAAGATGGCTCCTGTAAAGTGTAAAGTTGGCTACTGAGAAGCATTTTGAATGCTATTATTTATTGTTTCTATATTTTTATTTATTTGTAATTTTTTTAAAAAGTATCCTGTCCTTCGTTTGACCAAATGTCTATATATTCAGTGAGCAAAGATCAAGACAAATAATAATTCCTTCCTGATTTTTCTTCTCCCTGCAGTAAATCTAAAGCCAATTTCCTGCATCAGCAGATAGATTCCCAGGTTTTTCCCTCTGATCTTCACATCCCACATTTCTCTATTGAAAGTGGCCCTTCGGCCAGCCAAGTCCTTGTCATGGGACCTGATGATTACATTGTTGCTGTTGTAAGGTAAAAGGATTCCTAATTTCTGAACAATTAACCTCCAGCTAGGAAAAGGGTCTTGGATTGTGATGGTGGTAGTGACAATATCTGACATCTGTGAAAAAGGGTTCCTCTATTTTATGGATTAAAAAAATCCATAAATATGATATGCTCATATCAATCTGTGATGGGGAAAGTTCCTGTGCTGTTCTGTTTAACTTTAAAGCTCAGCATTAGATCTCTGCAAATGCACATTCATGTAGTCTTCTTGGGAAAATAAGAAAAACAAGATGTGGTTTTCTGTCTTCCGAGTCTAGGCAATAGCTCTATTATCCTCTGGAAGTCTTGTATTCAAATATTAACCCAAAACCATCCCTGCTTTAGCTTCTAAGCACAGATAAGGTCATCCAGGTGCTGCCACCAGTTAAGACAGAACTGTATTTTTTTCAATTTAAAACAAATATTATAGCAGTGGTAGATTGGGATAACATACAGAAAAAAATAGAACCAAAATATTTCATGCACTTTAAATGCACTACTCTCATGACTTAGAAATGTTGTACTGATCTGATTTTGTAATTAGTTTGCAAAATCTGAAAAGTCTAAAAATAATGCAAAGAAGAGGAACTTTTGGTTGAAACGAGAAAAAAAAAGCTTAAAACACACTTGTGAGAGAATGCATTGTGTAAAGAAAATTGAGAGGGAGCAGATTATTATTATCCCTTTCTCATAATATTAGAATACAGATAATTTCTGAGTAATTGATTTTTGTGTGAGTCAGGATGAACCAAATGAAGTATTACTTCTTGAAATGTATGGAGAGTAATACCATAAATGGATCAAGCTATATAATATATTAAAGATTGTACTCAGGTGTGATCTGTAAGAACTCTTTATTCTGGACAGGCTAAAATGATTTATACAGTTGTACAATACTGGACAGTTGATTGATTTGGAAGTCTTGAATTCCAGCCCAACCATCTTTCTGTTTTATTTCAGTTCCTTGAATCGGCCATTTGGAAGTGGAATAATGACTTCTTCAGGAATCCTTCTAAACAGCCAGATGTTGGATTTTTCTTGGATGAATGAAACAGAGGACCATTCCTCTTCCAGCTTGGTAAATTATAAAATTATTCCGGGACAAAAACTGAAAACAGGAATAATTATATATTAGTATGCTCAAATATTTATACCCAAGATAATTAAATTAATTAATTAATTAATAGAACATTAGCAATGTTCTATTATGTTTATGATTTTACATTACTTATATTTTTAAAGAATCATTGGGTTGGATTTATATTAGTAAACCCTCTAAATAAATAAACTTGATTTAATAAGAAATATTGTTGGAATGTAAATGTAGATAGTTTTTAGCCAGGATAATTTTCATTCAGAGTCTTTATATTATTGAAGCCGAGAGCTAGACAAGTTTGAATCTACTTCACAGCAGCCATACAAGTTAGTTAACAAAAGAATCAAGATTTTAATAAACAAAAGCAGAACAGAAAATTCCTGAGTCTATCTAGATATGGTTTAGCTACTTAAGGTGTCAAGACTGAGAAACTCTAATCTAGTCCTTAAAAATGGTATTTGTACAAAATATTCATAAGGAAACTGAACCTTGAAGAGCAATGGAAGCTCCTAATGATATATTTAGCAGTGTTTTAGGGGATAACATCTTTTTCCTGCAGAGGAATTTTATTCAACCTGGGAAACGGCCTTTGTCTTTCTTACTACCCACTATTGTTCGGCCATCAGAAGGGATGTGTGGAACTTACCTGTGCCTGGGAGCCAGTGGTGGAGATAAGGCTTTAAGCAGCATTATGCAGGTAAGTTCTGGGCATAGGATTAATAATTTCATTATGGGAGTAGAGACCACTGCTTTGTTTAGGCAGTGATTCCCATCGATTGGAGAGCAGGTCAGTGAAGTGTAGAGATTCCACAACAGATTTGTGCCTCCACAAGGATTTCCATGTACAGGCTACTGAAAGCATGTTTTTCTGGTGGGAACTTGTTGCTTGCTCAGCCTTTGAACAGTAGATAAGACTCAGGGTAAAATTAAAGAATAATCCATTCATAATTGATTTCATTTATTTCTGACAGATTTTAATAAATGTTTTGGCATATAACAAAAATCTAAGTGAGAGTCTATCACTTGGACGGCTTCACCCTCAGCTACAATCAAATATTCTAGAAGTTGACAGTAAGTATGAACTTCTACTAGGTTTCCTTTAATATGCTGACACAAATATTTTTTTCCAAAGTATCTAAAACTACTTTGCAGCCCTTCTCTGTAGACATAGTCCGTTAAACTTAAAGCATGCAAGTATAGAAATAAGGGGTATTCTTTTACAATAGACTACATAGGAGACTGAGGTTGAAAAGCTAAGCAGGGATAGACTTGACCAGTACTTAGATGAGAGATCACTGCCAGCACTTTAGGCTAGACTAGGAAGTAAAAAAAAACATCTCCAAAGAAAAGATAAATTGCTTTTGTCTTTTTGCCAATATAATTTGATGGACATTTTCCTGAAATCACTAGAAACTAGATGCAAAATGGGAAGAAGTTGCTGTTTTGTTATGTACCTGAGAAAACAAAATGTTTCAAGTTGACTCAAATGGAGCATTATTGCTGTAATGAAAATAACTTTTTCAAACCTTCCTTATTAGGTGAGTTTCCAGAAGAAGATATCAGCTATTTTACAACCAGAGGTGAACATGTAAAGAAAGTTGAGGTCCTCTCTATAGTTCATGGAGCCAGAAGAACAAACAATTTCATAATTGGTGTGAAAGACCCAAGAAGTGTGGATGCAGCAGGAGCAACAATATTATAGCAACTCTCAGATGAGTTTGTTCCTCCAAAAAAAAAAGGCTTTCCCCCCCAAAATACATTATGCATGTTTCCAAACAGTTCCTTTATCATTCCCCATAATGTGGAACAAGTGGTGTTTCTATGGGTTTTTACATTGCTACATAGTCCCCTCTGCAATTCTGTACTAAAACAATGAAGCCTGATCAAGATACAGCACAGCAATTAGAATTTTTGTTCATTATGATCTTATAAAAATCTCAGGCATTATTATAATAGCAGCACAGGGAATAAGTTTAATTTTGATAGCGAGTCCAACTATTTGATGCACCACAGTGAAATAATTCTAAACTGAGCACAGGGAATATTTGAGAAACAAACAATTGATACTGAAAATGTACCATTTTGACAGTGTTAGTGGAAGATTCACTGTTCAAGGAATATGTCTATTTTCACCCAGGTTCTTAATAAAAAACAAACAAACCTAACAATCAAACACAGTTCCATGAGTTTGAATTTGCATGGAAAATACATATATCTAGGAAATATGCCTATTGGCTGATATTGATAGCAATTAATAAATTTCCTCATCTTCAATCTCTGGAACAGTTTTGCCGTGTAAGAATGTTTTCTTGATGGTTTTCCTTACATGGATAAACACATACTGAAATAAAGATGTGTGTGCTTTTTTTCCTTTTAAGGTAGTTTGTTTGCCTAACTTCTTAGAGTAAATCAGGCAGCTAACACAGTACCTGACATCCTATGTACAGCGGATTTCCGTATAACATGGATTTACATATATCATTCAAGTATGCTCATTAGTTGTACTTCTCTATTCATTAGTGAAGAAAGAAAATGGTACTTTGATAACGCAGAGTGCCTTCGTGTCAGTACCTTGAGGATCAAGCAGAAAAAGTTTTGTAATAACGTATTTATTTCTGGTACTTTAGTGATCTCACTCCTTTCTCAATTATTATACATGAATGGTAAATAATATGCTTAAGATTCTCAAAATTTCCCTTTGGGTGAAATAATTTGTAACAACACACATATTTAATTGTAACTGCTCTTACTCATATCTCAAGTAATATTAACTTTTATCATCCTCTCTGCCCTGAGGAGAGAAAGCAGGTTTCCATAATCCTCCTGATGGCATCAACTTAATGGTAGATGATTGGCAACTTCAACACATTGAAGATGCCATTTCAAACGTTTTAACACGATATGTAATATCATTCAGTTCTGGATCAGAGTTATGAACTAAGCTATTTTATCCTGCAGAAAATTGGACCTTTTTCTTCTTGGTCTCTATTACTGCTCTCTAGATTGTTTTCATTTATAGTGAAATAATTTTATGTGCAGAAATGATGCAAGCAGAGTCATTGTCATTTCGCACTGAATAGTTTCATTGTAGATTTACGGTGGTCTGTTTAATTGAAATGTTTGTAAATTGCCCCAATCTAAAGGCTCTAGATGGCAGCAAGATAAAAAAAGGTAAACGAGCCAGTTATAATTTTACATGCTTACAGCTGATGTCTTGCCAAGCATCTCTCTCTTTCATTCACTTGGAGTTTTAATTAAACAAATCACCTCCTAATATACCCACTAGATTAATGCTTGCAAAACTTTTTATTTATCTAAATCATTAGTAACATTGCTTAAAAATACTTAAATAAACTCTCAATGTTTCTGATATTTTAAAAAAGCAACTACAGATGCAGAAAAAAGCAAGAATATTTTAAAAAATAATAATAAAATAAATAAGAATAGAATTCATTCATGACACTTAAGGCCCCTATCCAGAATGGGAAAGCCTCTGAAACCCCTGAAGTGATGCTATTGGTTCAGTAAGGCTATAGCAAGATTTTTCCAATGCAAGTATAAATGTTTGTGTGTGTGTGTGTGTGTGTGTGTGTGCATGCACACACATGCATATGCCTAGAAAGGCATATATTCCACAATTGCCTTCAAATTAGTTTTCATTGGGCTTAGTTATGAATCATTAGAAAAACAGTCACTTGTTAAAATTAAAGACAATTCACTAAACATACTCTTTTCTTTACATTTATATTATATTATATTATATTTATTGGACTTATAGGCTGCCCTCTCCCCCAGGGGACTCAGGGTGGCTTATAATAAGAAATGAGAATACAAATATTAAAATACAATTAAACCAGTCGAATTAGCCCAATAGAAAAATTAAAACCCAATTAGAAACTAAAATCCATAAAACCCCATCCCACCCCATTCAGTCCAGGCTGGTCTGTTGAAACAACCAAGTTTTTAGGTTGTGGCGAAAGGAACAGAGGTCAGGGCCAGCCGGAGCTCCAAGTGGAGTTGATTCCACAGGGTGGGTGCTCCCACAGAGAAGGCCCTACCCCTGGGCGCTGCCAGCCGACAATGTCTGGCTGACAGCACCCCCAGGAGGCCCTGCCTGTGGGAGCGTACAGGGCAACTGGAAGTCGACGCTGACAGGAGATGCTCCCGCAAGTACCCCAGACCCAAGCCATGTAGGACTTTATGTAAGATCACTAATACCTTGAATCTTTATGCTGCTGCTCTCAATTTATTATAGGAACATTTTTAAATACTTAACTATTTATGTTTAGGTAGTATTTAGTACATATTAGTATTTATCTTAATGAAAAAATATACTTTGTGGAATGCACAGCAACAAAAATTTAAGCACAGAAATAGACCCTTCCCCACTTGCTTAGTACAAGATATAGGAATTACATCACTGAAAATGAATAAAAGCCCTGCTTTTGCAGGCTGCAGTTATATTAACAGATCCTACCAACGTGCAACTCCATGTTTATCTTCAATTGAAAATGGAAAGCTTAAGGAAATAGACAATAGATGTGATTCTATTTCCACATGTTCACTTAATGTTTGAAGAGCTATTCTGAAGACAAAATGAAATTCATTTTACTCAAACATAATAACAAAAAAAAACTGGAAGAGTATTCCTTCTATTCTATTAAGAAAAAAAAACAGCACTCCCAATTTCATTGCACTGACTACCTTAAACATTTGTTAATTCATTTGAGAATATTTTTAATTATATAATTTCATTTTACCATAATGCTTATCAATGGGAACTTTCTTTAATTATCTACTTTTCTGTACACTGTTTCTCAACCTTGGCAACTTTTAGATGTCTGAACTTCATCTTTCAGCTTTTCTTAGCTATTGCCCTCATGTTGTGCTTTTGAGCTTTTTATTGAAATTGTTGGCTGCCATGCAGTCTCAAATATCAAATGAGATAGGCCACACCCTGTCTCAAAAAGAATGTTTTTTGGTTAAAATAATTGTTAAAGACTATAATTGCATTATTAAAATTAATACAAGTTGAAAGAAGGAAAAAAGAGAGTAAAAAGTGCAAAGAAAAAATGTAGAGAAAGAAATGATTTCTTTATAAATATAAATAACATTAATAAGTAACAATATAAACAATATTATTTGTCATAATAACATAAATACCTTTACTAACTTTTCACTTCCTCTTAATTTATAGCCAATGATCACTTCATCCCATATCCCATCTCTTCTTTATAAACAAATCCATAAAGTATCATCATTTCAGTCCTGGTGTCAGCAAAAGTCCTAAGGGTTGCCAGAAATAACAACTTCGATCAAATAAACCAACTTTATATTTGTTCCTTTTGCTTCTAACAATCTGAATCTTTAGTTAATTCAAATAATGTCATAGTACTTGATTACTTTTTATTTGTTTTTGCTCCTTTCCACAAGATTAATCCAAGTTTTAAAAACCACTTTGGTAAATCCAATATATAAGAATTATCCAGGTCACTATTTTAATTTATTATTTGTGATTCCTTTTAATTTTTAAACTGTCAAATGATTTGTTTTGTATTTCCAATAAGACATCTTTTTCCATCTCATTCTTATAGTCTGTCATTTATAGATTCACTTTCAGTGTCAACTATTTATATGTCTTGTGATATAAAACTTCTTAAAGTAGTTAACAATCAATTTCCAAATGTGATTAGAGAAGGGTTTGAGCAAGATGGCTGTCCTTTGTCTCCCAGGGCTCCAAACCTCCAGATACCATTGTCTTGTGGTTTCCTTATGAGGAACAACTGTCCGGAGAACTTGTGGAGGATCTCCCAGCTTTTTGTCTGTAGAGGTTCAAAGAGCCCATTTACTCACCAACTCTTCATTCTTTCCCATGGTTGTTAATCCCACCTTTTGTGGTACCACCATCTTCAATTTACCATTTCTTCCTCCAGAAACTTTTTCTTTGTTAAAAAATATTTTATTGTCATAGATCAGAATATGCACATAAAAACTAGCAACATTCATAAATACAATAGCAGTAAAGGATCAAGGCGGGCAAATAAATGAATAAATAAATAATCAAGTAAATAATAATTTGAGTGATTTTGTGAAGTTTCAAATAGAACGCTTTGGTGGATGAAGGATATGCAGGCTTTGCCTAAAACAGGGGTTGCCAACCTTTTGGACCTCAGGGACCACCAAACTCATAATTTTAAATCCTGCAGACCAGAGACCCTGGGAAAATCCCCTGTTTTCCTACAGATTGATCATTCTTTATTTGGAATCACAGGATACTGTTTCCAGTTCTCAGGGGGAGGGAGAGAGAGACTTTTGGTTTCCTGCAAGGAAAGCAGCCGAAGCAGCAGAAGTCTTTCTTTCTCTCTGCCAGAAATAAGTCTTTGTGAGACTTGTCACACCGGTGCAACTTCTTGGAGCAGAATGCCTTGCAGGGTCCCAAAGATTCATTTCTGGCACAGTTTGGGGGAGAGAAAGAAAGACTTTTGCTGCTTTCCTTGCTTGCAGCCAAAAGCAGAAGAAGAAATAAGCAGAAAGAAGCAGAAAGAAGCAGCCCGGTGGCCAGGTGAGGCACATGGGGAGGGTGGGGCAAGTTCCCCCCCTCTGCCCTTTCCTCCCTCCCCTCACTACCTTGTGTTGTTCGCAATGAAAGTGACGTAAGCCTTGTGTTCCCACGGGCCATGTGGGCGGCGCAGCCTCATGTTCCCACGCAGCCTGGATTGTTTTGGGGGGTGCTTTGGAGGTGATATTTCTCTGTGGACCACCAAAATTTTCTCACTGGCCTAGAACCTATCTCTGTGAATTGACTCAAAATATATCTTTAATAAAAGTAATTCATTGAATATCTCTCGATATTAAGAATATTTTTCTACTAGATCATCTCTATTTTAAATTATTTGGTTTGCTTCTGAACCCAAACTGTCTTTGATCAACTAGTCACTCAGTTTCCAGTAAAGGTGCCTGTTGGTCCAGCTGACAATACTTAGAAGGATAATTGGACAGAAATTAATTGTGAGTGTTTCTAGTTCCTTTCTTAAAGATTGGAACTGCAATAGATCTGGGCTCTAGAGAGAATGGTCAAGGGAAATGAATCTAGAGCTGCTTTAAAAAAATCATTAGTCAGAGTTAGTTTTCAAAACCTCAGCCAGAGTCTAGTCTTCCCCTATTTTCAATTATAGGAGTTTGTGGCTCTCAGCAGGGACCACAATTGGCAGCAAAGGACAGTTTGAAAGAAATTGAATCACTTTCATAAAATAGAACATAATGATGTTCAGTCTAATCCTCAAGAAGAATGATCTAACTGGCCCAGCAGAATCTCTTAGAAAACAATGAACTGTCAAATGCCCAAAAGTTAATGTGTTCTTAACAGAAGCATTGTCTGCTGTCATTTTGAGGTAGAAAACATAACTCTCAGGATGTATGTTTAAGATAAATGCTTTCCATCCCTACAAGCTATTCTCCCTAATATGAGAAGCAACAACTTTTATTATTTCATATTGTCTCCTCCAAATGTGGTTTCCCTCAAACATTAAATGAGACCTCCAAAACTCAAAATGATGTCCATCTCTTAACAACAGTCAACAAACACCATAAACTTTAGATCAATTACTAGGATTATAGTTTTTTTAATTGTCATGTAACTATTATTTGCTCAAACATGCACAGTATTGTAGCCATATATTTAGTTTTTACACCTTTTAACATCTAAATATGGGTTGAGTGTCCTGAGTATTTTAGAACTCTAAAACTAAAGGATTTAATAAGCAATTTGCAAAATAATAAGCACATAGCAATTATTAGTAATGGTTGCTAGAGTTTACCAAGTTAGATACAGTATTGAAAATTATAGGGAATAATGCTATGAAGAATTGTAATATCCAATATATTATCAATTATCAGTATAAGGAGATATGTCTATATACATTAGTCTGTTCCAGCAAGACAGATTTTATATGTTACCCAACTAACGTCTGAAGTCAAAAGCGTTACCAGTCTATCTCTTAGAGTTCTTTCTGTTATCTGTAGCATGGATTTCTTCAGTGAGTAAAAAGAAATTACATTGAGTAAACATATTCATGTATTTATTCTGAGAAAACAACAGGATGCACCCAGAGTATACATACTTTCCAAATTCTAATTTACCATGTAAGTGCAAAATATAACTGCAGAAACTGGAAAAAGTATTGTGGTAATAAACAGTGTGGGTAAAAATTGAAGGCCAAGCATGCATATTAATGATTCTTCCAGTAATAGCTACCATTTGCAGAAGGAATTGTGTTCACGCCAGAGTCTATTAAGCACATAACTTAATGCAAATTGCTTTTCTGCACACCATTTAAAGTGCTAGATGCCCATTCTTATGGTCTCTTCCAAAAATATATGCATATTTAAAAGAACTTTATACTGCAAGAGGTGCTACAAATCAGCAAGGACTTGTGGAAAATAATGATGATTCTATGTTGAGAAGGCTGGGAAAACTAAGAAAAAAGAAAGAAAGAAAGAAAGAAAGAACCCCCTGTGAATTAGAGCCAACTCATTAGACAATAATATTCTAGAATTGATTGATCTTTATTCCTGGCATTTAATCAATCACAAACCAAAGATTCTTCAGGAAGGACTTCAAGTTCACTATTTTGTATGCAAAAGATCCCAGGAAGTTTATAACAACTTCAGGTTAGATTAAGAAGAATGCCTGTCATAGGTATGAATAAGCCTGTCAGTCAGGTAGAATGGAGACAGGTGAGTCACTACACTTAACCAGTCATAAAGCTGTCAATGAGGTTGAATGAACTAAATGGAACATGTGCATGAATGTGCATAGGATGAGATGTGAAACTCAAAGTGAACACCAAATCCATTACTCTAAGGTAATCAAAAATATCTGGCAATAATCACCATCATCAAGGTAAAACAAAACTTGGTAAGAGATTCAAAAGCAATAAAATTTTTTGACAAAGTTCATAGTTAAGCTATGGAATAGAAGCTGTAGTGATCAATTCAAACAAAATTCTCACTTCAAGCGGCTTTCTTCTCTTTGCTAGCTTTCCCCACTTCCTTTGGAACTTGCAAAAGCTACAGGAGGCATTTGTGCAAGATATTTCTTCCAATTTTTCCAGAATGTTAAAAGGAGGCTGTGAGATTGTATGAAACATCTCGTTATGGCAAATTTTATATTATTTGCCTTGGACATATTTAGTTACGATGTCTCCCAACATGAAGGATGAGGAACTTGATTAAAAAGACATTGCTGAGTTCACATATTGCATATGATTTATTTAATCACTATGGGAACAGAGTGACAAATTAAATAGTTCTTTCTATTAACATTATACCAGTTGTGTTCTATTCACTTTGAAATACCTTTAAATAAACACATTTTTTCACACAGTATTGTTTTCTGTAGTTCCAATTTAAGAAGGTAGGGGTACTTTTAAATTTTTATAATTCCTACAGTCCAGGACTGTGGTTTGGAGGAGACTTCTGTAAAATACTAGGGGCCCTGGGGGTGCATTCATCAAAATATAGTATAGATACAGATTACAATAATTCATTTAGTGACCATTCAAAGTTATGATGACACTGAAAAAGTACCTTGTGACCATTTTCCACACTTACCACCATTATTTATTTATTTATTTATTTATTTATTTATTTATTTATTTATTTATTCGACTTATATGCCGCCCCCTCTCCCAAAGGACTCGGGGCGGCTCACAGCTAAAATACAATACCAACAATAAATTAACCTAAAAATGTATTAAACAAATTGAAGCCGAATTAACATTAAAAACCCAGAATTAAAATAAACAAACCCCAAAGAGTCAGCACAGCACAGATTGTAAAAATAGCCAGGTTTTTAACTCGTGGCGGAAGGTGCGGAGGTCAGGAGCCAGCCGGAGCTCCAGCGGAAGAAGATTCCACAAAGTGGGGGCTGCCACCGAGTAGGCCCTCCCCCGGGTCCCCGCCAAGCGACATTGAGTCGCAGACAGCACCCTGATGAGACCCCGTCTATGCGACCGTACAGGGCGGTTGGTATTTGATGCTGGGAGGAGCCGTTCTCGTAAATAACCTGGACCCATGCCATGTAGGACTTTGAATGTTAACACCAAAACCTTGAATCTCACCTGGAGGGCAACCGGAAGCCAATGCAGGCCGCGCAGGAAGGGTGTGATATGGGAGTATCGGGGGGCTCCCATCACTACCTGCGCGGCACCAGTTGAAGCCTCTGAGTGGTATGCAAGGGCAGTCCTAAATAGAGAGCGTTACAGTAGTCGAGTCAGGAGACAATGAGCGCCTGAGTGATCGTGCGCAGGGCATCCCGGTCCAGATATGGGCGCAACTGGCGAACCAGCCGGACCTGGGCAAAGGCCCCCCTGGCCACGGCTCCCACCTGCTCCTCCAACTTGAGCCGCAAGTCCAGGAGGACCCCCAGATTCCGTGCCCTGTCCACGGGGGGCAACACCTCCTCCCCCATGACCAAAGATGGAACCTCCGAACTGGACTGAGATGTCGGTATGCACAACCACTCTGTCTTGGCTGGGTTGAGTCGAAGCATGTTTCTGTCCATCCAGATCCGCACCGCTTCCAAACAACAGGGCATCACGGAGAGAGCATCACTGATGTGGTCCGGGGTGGAGATGTATAACTGCGTATCATCAGCATACTGATGATAGCTCACCCTGAAACCACGGATGATCTCACCCAGTGGCTTCATATAAATGTTGAACAAGAGAGGCGAGAGGACAGACCCCTGAGGTACCCCACAAGTGAGAGACCTCAGAGTCGACCTCTGCCCCCCTGCCAACACTGTTTGCGAATGTCCCGAGAGGTAGGAGGAGAACCACTGTAAAACAGTGCCTCCCACTCCCAACCCCCCGAGACGCTGCAACAGGATACCATGGTCGATGGTATCAAAAGCCGCTGAGAGGTCTAACAGGACCAGGAAAGAGGAGAAACCCCTGTCCCGAGCCCTAGAGAGATCATCAATCAGCGCGACCAATGCTGTCTCCGTGCTGTACCCGGGTCGGAAACCTGATTGATATGGATCCAGGTAGTCCGCTTCCTCCAGGAAAAGTGGCAATTGCTGGGCCACCACACTCTCAACAACCTTCGCTAAAAAGCGAAGGTTGGAGACCGGACGAAAGTTGTTCAGGACGGCTGGGTCCAGGGCAGGCTTCTTCAGAAGGGGCCTCACCACTGCCTCTTTCAAGGCGGCAGGGAACAGCCCCTCCCTTATCAAAGCGTTGACCACTGCCCGGAGCCAGCCGCACGTGACCTCCCTGGAGGCATAAACCAACCAGGAGGGGCACGGTCCAATAAACATGTGGTGGAACACAGCTGCCGCATGATCCTGTCCACTTCATCCTCAGAAACAGGATTGAACTCAGTCCAGATTACATTAGCCAGACTGCTCGCCTCCCCATCCTCAGACCACTGCAAATCCGAGCGCAACCCTTCCCGGATCCGAGCAATTTTATCCTGCAGATACAAACCAAATTCCTCAGCTCTGCCCCGCAGAGGGTCCGCCACCTCCCCCAACTGTAAGAGGGAACGGGCAACCCCAAACAAGGTGTCTGGGCGGTTATCTGTGGATGCTATGAGGGCGGAGAAGTAAGATCTCCTCGCCATCCCCACAGCTACCAGGTAAGTCCTAATATGGGCTCTCAATTGGGCTCGGTCGGATCCGGAGCGGGTCGCCCTCCACCTACTCTCTAGTCCCCTTCTACGATGCTTCATCTCCTGGAGCTCCTCTGTGTACCAGGGAGCTGACCGGGATATGCACCGAGTAAGGGGACGCATGGGGACAACCCTGTCAAGAGCCCCCGTGGCCGACTGTTGCCAGGTAGCCGCAAGGACCTCGGCAGGACTGTGGGTGAGGGATGCAGGAAAAAACCCCAGTTCAGCCTGGAACCTCTCAGGGTCCATCAGGCGCCTGGGGCGGAACCATCTAAGTGGCTCCTCATCCCAGCGGTGTGGGGCGGCTTGATGGAAGACCAGCCATAGGAGATAGTGGTCTGACCATGGAACGGGATGGGTTACTGTAACACCATCCCCCAGGCCACTACGCCACCGCTCCGAGACAAAAACCAGGTCGAGCATATTGCCCCCCTTGTGAGTCGGGCCATCTATTAACTTGGTCAGACCCATGGACTCCATGGAGGCCATAAATTCCTGGGCCAACCCCAATGCCGCCCCCAAGGAGGGCAGGTTGAAGTCACCCAGAACTATAAGCTCCAGGAACTCCACCGCCACCCCCGAGATGGCATCGAGCAGCCCAGGCAGGGCGGCTGATACACAGCTGGGGGACAGGTATGTAAGCAGCACGCCCATCCAACCACTAGGCCCAAACCTCACGAGGAGGGACTCACACCTGCCTATCTCCGGAGCAGGGACCTCCTTTGGAAGCAGGGTCTCCCGAATAACAACAGCCACCCCTCCACCCCTTCCCTGGGGTCGAGTCCGGTGCATAACCCGAATACCTGGGGGGCAGATATCAACCAGAGGGACTCCACCCTCCAGCCCCAGCCAGGTCTCGGTGATGCAGGCCAGGTCCACGGCCTCCTCCTCAATGACCTCCCGGAGGAGAGGTGCCTTATTCACCACGGACCTGGCATTTAAATACACCAGCCGGAGCCCAGGGGCCTGGATCCCAAAACCCCCAGGGATTGAGAAGAGGCCAAGGGGTCAGAGCACACCATGGCTCGAATACAGCGGGGACGCGCTCCCCTAACATGATACGGCCCCCCTCCTACCCTGGTTGGCATCTCTGTGGTCACGTGATCAAAAATTTGGACAACTGGCAGCTGGTTCATATTTATTGCCGTGTGCCAGGGTCAGATGATCACCTTTTGCAACCTTCTGACAAGCAAACTCAATGGGAAGCCACATTCACTCAACAAGTTTGTTACTAACTTAACAACTGCAGCAATTCACTTAACAACTGTGGCAAGAAAGGTCATGAAATGGCACAAAGCTCACTTAAAAAATGTCTTGCTTAGCTCAATTGTGGTTGCAAGTTGAGGACTATCTGTATTTCACGGTAACTCTGCCCACAGTCTGAAGTTGGATCCTGACAGGGCTCAAGGTTGACTCAGGCCTTCTATCCTTCCGAGGTCAGTAAAATGAGGACCCAGATTGTTGTGGGGCAATATGCTAACTCTGTAAACCATTCAGAGTTCTGTAAAGCACTATGGAGCAGTACAGGTAGCCCTTGATGTACAAACCTAATGGAGTCTGCCTATTAGATTCGTAAGTAAAAAATTCATCAAGTGAATCAGACTCAATTTTATGAATTTTTAAAATCAAAGTGCTTTTGCTATTGCTATTACTATCTTGAGATTATGGCTACAGTGGGCCATAAGATGTACCCTAATACTTTCTAGTAATATCTGCAATAATAGCCTAGATTAAAAATATAAATATATAAAAAATTCAATTTCTTCTTTGTTTAATTTTGTGTAATTCCAACATCATAAATAGCACAACCCTCCATAAACCTATTTGACTTAAAACTGTTTTCAGTTGAATTCGGTGGAGCTTTTGTCCGCTGAATATGGACAGTAAGTACTGTATGCCAAGCATTGCAGTGTAATGTAGAATTTACACCCTATCCTTTTGTTTATTTCACCATTCAAAGCAGTTTTGCAACAATAAAAATGTATATGAAAATTAATGCAATTAAACCAAAATTAAAACACATCACTTAAATAATTAACCGTTAAACTTTGGTAAAAGATACATGTTTTTATTAGAGATGTTCAGCGATTTGAAAAAGGTACTTTAGACAGGAGATGGGTAATGTCTGTGCAGAGGGTAAGGCAGACGACCTCAGTGAAAATAGGCAAGATCAGTTATCCAAAGCTATGTGGGGGAACAATAAACAAATATTGAATCCACTGCAAGCATAAAATATGCAAAAGAGCCTGAGATACACAAATCCCTAATTCACATAAGAAAGCGAGGAGGGGCAGTATAGTACAGAGGTCTCCAAACTTGGCAACTTTAAGACTTGTGGACTTCAACTCCCAGAATTCTCCAGCCAGCTATGCAACTTTAAGACTTGTGGACTTCAATTGAAGTCCACAAGTCTTAAAGTTGCCAAGTTTGGGGACCCCTAGTATAGTACATAGGATTAGCAATATTGTTATAGCCAGTGTCAATAAAACTAGGATCTTGTGGCATTCCTCATACTTCCTTACAAGCTGAAGTTGAGTCATTAATGAACACTTTTGGGGTACAATCATTTGGCTAATCATGAATCCATCTAACAGTAATATAGCATTTAGTCAAAGGTTTCAAACTCAAGTGAAAATGGGAGACATATGTACTAACTGTGGTTGCATTCATGCATCTACAAAAATGCAGCACACATTGAAGTCGAATTGAAACTGAAATGCTTATTTGGTAAATATTGGGTAATATTACATAATGTACTGAAAATAATATGTGGTTATTTCTGAATTTCTTCATTCTGACTACTTCATTGATAGTGCTCTGCAGAGACCAGAATGTCAACACTGGTCCTGAAGCATTGTGAAGTATCCTATCACAAAATTGCTTGCAGATGTTCATCAGTGAGCCCTGACCATAAAGCTGATTTGTTAAATCTTCATTGACAAGAAAAATACTTTGCCTACATAATTAGAACCAAACATTGCCATGATTCTAGAAAATGCGGAGACCAATCTCAGAAACCTTTCTGTTGAAAGAAATTTGTAAAAATCCAGAATAACAACATTAACATGTTTCTATTTCAGGATAGTGTCACACTAAAGGCTCCACTATTTCCATCTGGAATTCTTCTAAAACACTCCAACTTCCACAGCAAATGTGGAAAATGCAAAATGTTTAAATTGTGTTTCAAACATCTTAAAGTCTTTAAAATGTTGGTCAAACTGTTTATGTGGGTTATTAATTACATCTACATATTTCTTCCAAACAATATGATTGTCATTCCTAACCACTTTGGGCTGAAAAATTAGCCAAGTTACCAACTGCAAGGTGTTTTGCGTATAAAGGGAACTTACCTTTGAATGAGTTGTCACTGTCATATATCTGGGTGATCAACAGCTGGGTGAGCTTTAAGTTTAGTGTATTCAGGTGCTAAATGACACATCAGAAAAAAAAAACCGAAGTTGATATAATAGTCTGATCAGCAAGGTGTAGAATATTTTTGTTTTTCATTGGCTTCTCTTGGAGCCCAGAATCTCTGAAGCACATTAGCCATCTACTTTCACTTTACAGCAACTCTCCATATTGCTACCATGTTGGTTAGGAAATAACTAAATTGCCTATGACTGAATCCTCTTGAATATACAAAATTAATATCTTAATAAAATCTATTTGTATACTTTCATCTTCACAACTATGAAGGTACCTGACATACCAAGTTTATTTAATTTTGCTTTGAACCTTCTTTTTCTTCTGTGTCCAGATCTATCTTTAGATTGCAGAAATGAAGTCACCTTCTTGGTTTTGTTGCTGATCAAAAATAAGTCATTGTCAGAACATGTTTCTGGTAGCAAGCGACATTCCAGATGGGCCCGTCTCTCTGCATTCATATAGGGTATTGTTATCCGCTCCACTTGAGCATATTGGTCTTAATACTCAGGCACTCCAACCCTCAGCCTATTTAGAGTCCTTCAGATAGTATAACAGAGGTCTGATCCTTCAGCCATATCATCCTTTAATGTTATTCCTTACTCAATGGTCTCCTTCCTGCATCTTTTAATTATTTTACTCTTGCATGCTGTGATGAATGTTTGTTCTTGCCAACAAACATTTGCTCTGAGTGCTCACGTGTTTGAAAAGGCATTTCAGATGGACCATCCATGGCCATTGATATAAAGTATACCCCACTGCAACTCTGCAGGCTTTGTTGTTGTTGCATATTTTCAATTCCTGATTATATTACCATTTGTTATTGTGCTTTTTATGGATAGTAAATCCAATAATTCTTCAGTTATGCTTAGGTTTTGGACAATTCCTCATACAAATACCACACAATAAGCAGGAGATCTTACCCTAGTAGACTAGTCAAGTACAATTGAAAATGCTTTGAGTTTTAATGTTGCACATTGTCAAGTCAGTAATCCTGTTGGGAAAAAAATTTCCTTATTGGGCAAATCATTTCACTTGCATTTAAAGCAATCTTTTGTAAACTGACCTTCAGTTAATGGTCCTTATGATTTTGTAATCATTTCATGATGAAATTTTCTCTTCACAGAATCATTTCTTTCATTTGATTTGTTGATATTTGTGAAAAAGTTTTGCTGTTTTGCAAGAGCTGCCTTGAGTTGCTAAAATGTTTTGTCTTGCATTTTGCCAGTTATTGCTGCATACTTTGCTGCACGCTGACTTTGTTCTTTCATCTCTATAACCCAAATATAATTTTGCCACTCATCTTGACAATGGTTTTCATCTGCAATTATTTTTTCCCAATGTTAATTTTTTGTTAATGTCTGTGATCTGTTTGGATCACACAAAAAACAAAATGAACACCAAACCTCAGTAGACCAAATGCGGGCTGTGTATTTGAGACCCCTAATTTAGTCCATATTTTACCCATTTATGGAGGAGAATATGAAGAAGCACTCTGTCTTAAGGCTTGGCTGAGGTCCAGGAATGCTATATCTATGGCATCCTTTTATCTACAATGCTAATAACTCTATTGAAGTACAGTACAATCCGTCTGTGATAAACTTATCCTGGATTTTGCTAATTGTAGCATACTTCATTAACATACCGCTTGACAATCCTTTCAGAGGCTTTCCAAGTGTAGATGTCAAACTGATCTGTAGTTTTTTTGAAGCAGTTTACAATGTCAGCATATTGCCTCCAACAATTTGAGTCCCCATATATCAGTATTCCTGGAGTTCTTAAAGATTAGCTTAAGGGTAGTCTTGTTATCACTGCTAGTTCCTTAAGTAAGTAGCCCATCTGGCTCCAGAAATTTATTTAAATTGGCTAAGCTTGTTTACTCTTTCTTTTCTATCATAGATTGTAGTTCCTTTATTCTCTCAGTGATATACTGATAACCAGCTGCTAGAGTTTCATATTCCTTCTAAGAGAAGAACATGCAACAGGATCAGCATCAAACATTACCAATTCACATTTTCTTTTTGTAACGGACCTACACTCTCTTTGACAATCCTTACTGTATTTCTGTCAGATCCAAATGTCACCTTTTGGGGGGCTATTTTTGGTATCTCTATATAAGCTGAATGTTTATACATTCTGAATATGAGCCTTTCTGAAACAGTTTTAGTTTCTGGCAATTGCCATGCATTTTTCTTCAGTTAAGAGTCCTCTCCTTCCATTTCCTGTACATGACACTTTTTGTTTTCATCAACTTAGTGAACTCTGCAAAAAAAACTTATTGGCCCCTTTATATTTCTCTAATCTTTCTTTCTTGCAGGGTTGCCTGGTAATTGTGTTGTTAGTATGTACTGTTGCAAATTTTTTATGATTTCTGGATATTGAAATTCCTTTCTTCCAAGTGTAAAGCCACTGGAAGCACTTCCTCTCACAATTCATCAAAAACTACTCTTCTGAGTCCAGCATACAGCATAGAGGTCTGATTCTTGCCAATTCTTTCCAGATAACAAAAATACAGATTATTACTAGTTAGTTTCACTTTTTAATCAATTCCTCTGTGGTTGTGAACATTAGTTCCAAGATAATAGACCCTCTTCTACTTTTCTCTACCTTTTGACAAATGAAAGTGTCAACAAGAAAGAGCAAGAATTTTTGGACCTCTGACTTTTGAGTTTTCTAGCAGATGTTATGTTACTGAAAAATCTCATTATCACTATCTCATATCTGATTGGCAGATTAGTCATTTAATACAGAAAGGCTGATTTCTGTATTTTCTTGTTGCTTAGGATGTTATAATGAACTCTGACAATGGCACATCTTTCTTGTTATACTTTCTCTAATTTACATGTTTTGATTCTTAAATTTCAGCAAAAGTGTATGTATATATGTATGTGTGTATATGTATTTATGCATATGTATATTATCTTTACATATATGATGGAACTTCACAGAAAAATATGTTCATTCTGCTGGATCATTCAGGTACAATGCTTTCAGTATCATTAATCATAGCGTGCATATGAACACTGAAATTAAAAGAAACTGCAATTATACACCAGATTTTGCACACCCATAAAAGCCTGGTTTACTATCAGGTTTCACCCAATACATAATATAGAATCAAACAGACCACCTAGTTGCTTACTGTATTAAATGAATAAAAATATGACAATTCCTATTCTGTACAAGTATGCTTAACTGCTATTATTTTTAGTTTTTACATTTTAATCTGTAAATAGCTGGTTTTAATTTGTGTTAGGGCCTCTTAGAATAGCCTTAGTATGTAAATATTTTGTTCATGTAGGTTAATATAATGGAAAAAGGAGATACAGTGATGAAAAGTCATAGTATTACAGGAAGACTATTTAGACATTATTTGTACTTTTGGGTAGGTTTCTAATACAGTAATTTTGCTGCCTATTTAAGTAAGACCAATGTTATCTGCAGTCTGATAAAACTTGTTTGAGAATAAGTAAAATAATCACATGATGAGCACCAATGAAAAAATACAAAACTGAATGGATGGTATACTAAAATCAACATATATATCACATTCAATAATATAATCAATAGAGGAAAAGAAGATAAGATCGATCAAGATTGTCCTACAGAATTTTCTTCTGTAAATTAGGGCTCTGGGGTGCAACTCAGAATATAAACTAATGGTTTATGCTTTAATACATCTATTATTAAGGGTATTTTTTCCTGTTCATGTTAGTTTTGCTAGAACAAATAACATGACTACCCCTTTCTAGAAATGTATGCCTAAATGTAGATGAGGACATTAATTTAAAATGTCCAATAGAGTGGAAGAAAGTAAAATAGAGTTGAATACAGTTTTGAACCCAGGACTCTATTATCATTATACCTCTAGACGACTTTGAACCAGCAGGACTACTCTTTTTAAAAATAAGCAAATATTAAGTGAAAATGTTGAATGTTGTGTAGTACAGATATGGACACTAGTTAATCCTATAGCATTTACCTCTAGGCTCAACTATGCAATGCTCTCTATCTGGGACTGCCCTTGCATACCATCCGGAGATTGCAACTGGTGCAGAATGCGGCGGCGCGGGTGGTGATGGGAGTTACCTGGTTCTCCCATACGACCCCCCTCCTGCGTGGCCTGCATTGGTTGCCGGTTGCGCTCCGGGTGAGATTCAAGGTTTTGGTGTTAACATACAAAGTCCTTCATGACATGGGTCCTCAATATTTAAGGGAGTGTCTTCTTCCAATATTGAATACCGGTCGCCCTGTGCGAGCCCATAGGCAGGGCCTCCTCGGGGTCCCGTCGGCAGGTCAATGCCGGCTGGCGGTTCCCCGACGACGAGCCTTTTCTGTCGCGGCCCCTGACCTCTGGAATCAACTGCCTCTGGAGCTCCGCCTGGCCCCTGACCTCCGCACCTTTCGCCGTGAGTTAAAGACCTGGTTATTTGACCAACCTGGGCTGTGACCCCCTCTGGGGGAGGGATGGTTTTTAAGGTTTTATAGTGTTTATATTTGGACTTATAATCTAATTTAATTGTTTTTTTAAGTATTTATTGTTTCATGTTTTAGTTGTAAGCCGCCCCGAGTCTTCGGAGATGGGGCGGCATATAAGTTCAAATAAATAAATAAATAAATAAATTTTAAAGATTCACAAGCATAGTGTGGCATATGTAAATGCAAGAGCTTACACATAACTTAAGTCAGGCATGGTCATGCTTGCTTCATTGTTCTGTTTCAGTTAATGAAGAGTTGAAAAAAAAGTTGTGCTATGGTATCTCATCTCTAATGAATAAGGCAGAGGAGCTTCCAGGCAACCAATATACTACGAATCAAAAATTCCTTTGCTCTATTATTCCATTTTAACAAATTTTCTGTGGTTAAACTGAAGAATCACTAAAAACATATAGGAAGATTACAAATGAGAGATGGTAAATCCAAGTTTTACTCCAAAAGTGAATCTCTCCATTTCCAAAAGAAAGGAAAGGTGCTTTTGGGTTATGGGTTCCTAGTATTACCATTCAAAAAACTTTCAACACAATAGTAGTTTTTTTCTGGTTCTAAAAAGAGTCTCCTTCAAATTGAAGTTGGTGACCTCACAGACATTCAACTTCCCCACTACTTTTTTTCTGGGATGCTTTTTCAATTCCCTAACTTCCATCTAGGATTTCCTGATGGTCCATCCCAGTGCTAACCACGTATGGTCCTTTTTAGCTTTCTAGGATCAGCCAACTTCAATTTCTGAACATATCTTTTGGAAAACAGTTATGGAAGACCAAAAAGGATGACCATAATTTGGCTTTCAAAGCATCACCAGGGAGCATTCCAATCCTCAAGAGTACAGTAGAATTAACTTTTGAACTCAAACTCATTGTTCTTTCTTACTGTTGTCCCCAGCATCATGCTGCAGTTCCCCAGTCTTTTAATGCCACTATAGTATACGCAATGGTGACTTTACCTAAAAATAATGGCTGCGTAAGAAGTTAAATGTAACTTCTAAGAATGGGGAAAAGGGATCATCCCCCAATTGAATAAAAGCCCACTGAATTTCAGCAGGAGAGTTACAGGAAGCAAGGGAGGGAGGAATTGTAAGAGAGAATATCTGGCCATTTTGAGGAGACGCGGACTCTCACGGGTGGGAGTGAAATCCCTCTTCAATGTCCCAAGCTACTTTGCAGACAGTCGTGGCAGGGGGCCACCCTAACGGTCTGCGACCGCCCAATACAAGCTGACTTGAACATGTGAACGCAGGAACTGTCTCAATGCGGGACCAAGAGCGCTCTTTCGCCACGAGATTTTAATGACAACGCTGGAAAGGGAGGAACTGCGGACTTTTGAGCCGTTTCCACGAGCAAGAAAAGCGAGGGAAGGAAGACGAAAGCCATCGCCGCGGAAGCCCGTCCGTGAACGCGCCGCCGCCGCCGCTTCCCAACCGGCGGCGCGCGCCCGGTCACAGGCGACGCGCGCAGCCGGGCCTGTCACGTGGCCTGCCCGAAGAGAAGGAGGAGGAGCCTGGGCCGGGCTTTGAGGGTCGGTGTCCTGGAGGTCCGGGTCCGCGCCGACCACCTCCCCGCCCCGTTCTCCACCGCTCTCCTCCCGGCCTTCCTCGCCTGGGCGTCCGGTGGCGGGGAGGGCTGCCCGCACAGGCGCTCTGCAGGCGCGTTGGGCGGGAGCAGCAGCAGCGCCACCAGGTGAGCGCGCGGCTCTGGGCTCAGGGTGGTTGTGTTGTGCGAGGCGGGGCCGAACGGGTGGGCTGCGGAGGGAAGGGGGGAGAGCGAGCGAGAGCGAGAGAGCGGGGGCGCCTTGAGCTGCAGCCCCGCCGGACGAGCGGCGAGCAGGCCGGCTGTGGGAGGGGCTGGTCTGACAGCCGTTGCAAGGGACGGGCACCGGGCAGGCGGGCCTGGTCAGGGGCTCCCCGGGACCGGGGGAAGCGGTCGGACGGATGGGCCTGCCAGGCTGCCTGGGGAAGGGCGAGGAGGCAGGGAAGGGGAGCTTGAAATCCTTCCTGGGGAGACCCTGCATCTGGAGTTGGGGGCGGACGGCTGACGGAATCTGGCTGAGGGGAAGCTGTAGTAGAGAAAAGAGAGGAAGATTTAGGCCAGGCTGAGGGATCATCGCATTGGGCCTGGCTGCCTCCCCCCCCTCCCCCTTTTGTTAGACACCCTGGGTTGTAAGAGAGGGGAGCTCTTGGAATGAAACGGGGGCTCCAAAATGAAGCACAATGGCTGTCCTTTTTCCTCCCAACGCCCAGTAGCTGAGGCAATGTAGATTTGATTGCTTGACTGCGCTGTGCAAAGGACTGTTGTTGCCTCATTTGATTTCCCTTGAGGGACGTAGTGGTAGTATCAAAATGAGCACGTGAGCTGGGAGTCCAAAAGGGTGGACTTCCATTTCAGTGAAGCTAATCTACCTTGCTCTGTTCCACCTTTGGTTGTTAAACCATACAGCAATAATTAGCCATTTATTTTGAAATCTGTTCGGTCTCTCAGGATATCCAAGTGATAGATGTAAAATGGCTTTGTACTATATTTCAGAATCCTGAGGGATAGTAACCAAATAATTTCTCTGTAATGCTTGACTTTTTCCCCATTAAATAATTCATACAAATTCATTGACATCAAATGCCTAAAGGATTGCTTTCTCAGGCAATAATTGAAACGTTGGTGCACGTGGACTTTGCATCAATTGTCTATTGTTTTGTCCTTTGATATTAGAAAATGACCCTTGATCTGACATCTAGATGGCTTAGGTAATTTTGCTGGTGTCATACTAGATATACCAGTGTAGTTTAGTTATTTCAATAATAAAGTAATCTGATATTCTATTGGTTGTGATTTATACTTATTTGGTGTTTGAACAGCATAGTCTTCCTCAACTTAATTCAGCTTCTGTTTATGATATGTACATATTTATACAGTGTTGTCATATTTTCTGAAGTTTTGTTTGTTTGCTCTGGAAAATTTGGTGGTATTCCATTTGAGTACTATACTAGCCAGGTCTAATTCTGCTTAAATTTTTTAGAATAAAAACTGGTTAGGTGACACAGCCTTTATTTTAAAACATGTTCTGAAATCTGATAGGGCAAGTAATATAGGAAAATGTCTGAAGTTTGATACAGTTTATAATGTTTATATTGAAATATGTTTACATAACCACATTTTCGTATCAATTTCAGGACATACACTATCCTGAGATGACCCCTTACTCTAAGATAGAGGAACTAAGACCTAAGATCTCCAGTGCTTTTTTATTGTTTGCTTATTCCATATATTTTAATAATGTATTTTAATGCCTTGTTTTCTTAAAAATACCTTAACCACAGTATGTATTTTAAAGATACGGTTAAAGTATAAAGCAGTCGATATTCTTTTTAATTGCAAGTCATAACATAACTACTGTTTATTTTTATATTATGACCTTTCAAATCTTAAATTTTCTCATTTCTTGCTATACAGCCAAATTCTGGAAATGGTCTATTCCAAATTAGGATATGGGAGGGAATGTATAAATATACTGCTTTTGTCTATGCTAATCTACTTGTAATTTTGGTTTGCTTGCAATAATTGCTTAGTTTCACATAACAGAGAGATTGTTTTGAACTCAAGTGGGAGGCTATATTAAATCTAAATAATATAAAAACAACACCAAGTGGAATTGCTGCTGAAGAGGAAGGTGCAAATACAATCCATTAAATAATTTGAGCTGATAGATAGAATGATTTAAAAGACATATGAAAAACATTCAAAAGAAAGTTTTCCAAACCTTCTCAGTGTAAATGAAACACTTTTCTACAAAACGTTGAAATATGTCTCTTTGAAGACTGTATCTGGCTGAGACCACATGCATGCAAAGAACTTTTGTTTGTTCATGAACACAACTTTTGAAATAATACTACAGGCCTTGCAAAAGATGGGTTATTTGAATGCTAAGAAGAGAATGCTATGTTTTGCACAATCATGTTTGAGTATCTAAAGCACTCTGAAAAAAATTACTATCAATAACTTTGTTGTCCTCTACAGAGTTTTTGTATGTCACTGTATATAATCTCTATATAATATAAATATTAACTAGTTTTTCTCAGAATTCCATCTATTATAGAACCTTTGTTTCACCTAATTATGGTGAGAATGTTTTGAGTAATAGATTTTATATTTTTAAAAGTAGTTCAGTCAGTGCATGCTTTTTCATCTCAAAAATTAGAGGTATGATATAAAAGTTTCATCCGTACAGAAATTTCACTTAATGGAAGGCTTTTAATTAGCAGCTGCTTCTTTGAGTAAAAGGGCAAGAAAAGTAAATTTAATAAACCTTGATTCCTATATCGTTCTAGAAGTTCTTCCTAAATATCTAGTATGCAAGAATAAAATTATCTTCTCCATCCTTAACTTTCCACAAAAACAAGAGTCCGCAGTTCTTCCTTTCTTTTTTTCTCCCACCCTTCCTCATTTATATGTTATCTTCATCTTTTACCCCTACTGCAGACTTCCTTAAGTTGGTTGCCCTCCACATATATGGACTTCATCTCAAGAATTTTCTGTTCATTTCTCTTCTTACATCCAAAGGCTGTCTAGTTTTATACAATTTCCCATAATCAGAAGATAGTACAGTATTGGAGAAGACCCACCAATAGAATAGAATAGCTAGTCTGCGTGCTAGTCTATATATGTTAAGCCTGCTAGTCTGTGATGGCAAAAAATCTAAAGTCTGGTACCACCTGTCTTGTGAGGCATATTGCAAATGCCTATCAAATAACAATGGTAATGTATTAAAAATTCATTGTGTTTGTTCAGGCTTATGAATGTGAGTTCAATAATTTCTTACTTCAAGTTGGTATTAAAGTCCTGCTTTTCCAAAATAGTTAATTTTAAGTCTGCTGTGGAATATCTTGGCAGGTTGAAACATTCTGATATTCATTTGACTTTGTTTTGAGGCCTGATGTCAAACTTTGTATTCATTAATTGTTTTGCATGAAGTTTTATCCCACTTGTTTTTCATAGAATCCAAAAGGGGATTATTGGCAGATGATGCCATATATCTCATTAGGTGTGCCTCTTTCTCCAATCTTTTGTGTACTTGTTGGACCCTGTGATAGTGCTGTTTTGTAGACAGGGAGGCAAAGTAGTCACCTAGTTTTGTTGTACGGTTTGATTTCCATGCTGCTATCCTTTTCTGTTCTTTCTTTTGCTTGTGGAGAATATACTTTAGGTTGGGTGGATGCTTGTAGTCAGGTATGAACCTAAGAAACTACAGTGTCGTTTCTGTTATGGGCTGTAGCTTATTAATATATCTTCGAGTGATGTGAGTTGTTTTTGGCAACCTGTGGTGCTCTGTTTCTGTGATCTGTTCTTTAATATGTCCTTCCTGGGGATTGATCCGGCTCTAGTGCTTTGTCTGTTGATCTCACTGAGTGGTAGTTATCTCCTGAATTTCTGGTTTAACTCTATGCATTTGATGAAATGAACTGCAGCTCACAAAAGTTTTATGCTTTTTAAGAAAATACGTTAGTTGGAAAAGGTACTGTCAAACTCCCGATTTTTTGCCAAATTGATGTGGCTATTCTAATTATTAAACTTCAAAATGTTTGCTATCAAGTAAATATCTTAAAACAAAAAAGCAAGCAAAATAATGGTTAAGCTATTCACTAAGGGTTCCATTCACTTTCACAAATGTTTTATTTCCATTGTACACTTACCACGTCCAACAAGAAGTTGTGATCCTATGTAGAGTTGAAGGCCCAAGCTATGGTAACTCATGCCCTTATCCCAGGTTGTCACTACAGTGTACTTTATATAGGTCTGCCTTTGAAGACTAAGGTACTTGGAAATTATAGTTAATATAGTATGCAGCTATTCATGCTTGGCAGATAAAAACTGCTATAGTCACATAATACCCATATTGCAGTCTTTGTCTTGGTTCTCAACAGGTTTCTGGGTACAATTCAGAGTGTTGTTTTTGACATTTAAAGGCCTTTGTGACTTAGTTTCCATCTTCTCCAGGAACAAACAGACCGTTCCATTTATTCATTCCAATTGAGTATAAAAGAGAACTGAATCGTGAAGACCCAGAGAAAGTGTTTTTCTCTGAGGGTTAGCACTTTAAGGAATAATTTTCCCAAGAGGTCCAGTTGTCATCGATTCTTATAGCATAACTATTAAGACAGAAATTTTTCTTGGGTTTTTTAAAAATATGATGTCATATTGATATGATTCACTATTTGGTGCTTATGATAGTTATTTTACTACTTTCAGTGTTTTTATTTTGTGCTTTATTATTTTGGGGTACCTTTGTTATCTATGTAATGCATTGTGAGTTGCTTCAACACCGGCAGTATACAAATTCAATAAATAATTTTCACTGGATTGATAAAGACCAAAATTTTCTTCTGGACACCTTCTGCCTTAATATAAAGCCACATAAATTTTTGCTCATGTAGACCTTTGTTTAGCTCTCTTCACTAACAAACTAATTCTACCAAAATAATTGCATTTTCTCTGCCTCTTTCAGCGTTTACTGTTTCTTGTTCTCTGGGGCTGTCATTTGCAACTATCTTTTTCAAGTACTGATCTTGGGATAAAATGGATGTGGAAGAAAATAAAAGAAGTAAACGGAGTGAAAGTAAAACAATTGCAGGAAGAGAAAGTACAAATGGAAACTATGTTACAATGCCATGATTTACATGAATTTTTATACGCATATATTGCTGTGTTTTAAAAAGTATAAACATATCTGAAGTTTTCCAGATATAATTTGCCCCATGGCATTGTTTGTTTTCCCCCCATTTTTTCATCGTCTTTGCTGCTGAGGATTCAGATAATTTATCCCCTTTTTTGTGTGTGGCTTAATATTTGCATTTCTTGGTAATCATCTTAGGTTTTATTTTTTTAATTGTATGTTTATTTTGGGGTATATGATATAGTTTTATCTGTTTCCCATTTCAGCATGTGGGAAATGCTGATTGAAAAAAAACCAGTTAACTTATATTCTATAAGACAGGAATTTTAATGTGGAGTACAGAACAAGAAGTGGCTAGATCATGATACAGAATGAAAAGTAAGCATAACAGTAAATGAATTAATAATTAATTATTCATTCTGCTTCTTAATAGGATAGAGCAAGATATTAGAATAACTAAGGATGCTGGGTGCCATTTTGAAAGCCAGTTTCAGACAAGTTTTAAAATCAGGACCTTTTGGAAGCAGCCACAATTTTCTCTATTTCTCAGAAGGATGCAATTTTATAGACAGCTACTTTCAAAATTTCATTCCTATAATATCTGGTACCTGATGTTTAACAAATCATAAAACTATGAAACTATAAAGACAAGACAGCAATGAAAGAAGAAATGAATATAGCAGTTAATAGGGAAGAGAGGCAGTCCCTCAGGTAGCTCAGCTGTATGCCATGTAGGGCTTTATAGGTAATGGCCAGAACCTTGAATTGTAACCAGAAGCAAAACGGAACCAGTATGAAGCAGCCTACTGAAGCATGCCCATCTCTGCCCAGCCACCGGATTCTGGGTTAGTTGAAATTTCAGGGCAGTTTTCATGATAGTTAGGCAATTGTTAGTGATGGGCAATTTTATTTGTTTGTGGATTTGGCATAATAAAATCCTGAAATATTTATTTATTTAGTATTTATAGCCTGAAACAGAGAAATTATAAGGAGGCATGATAGCTTTCTTCAGGTGTCTGAAAGATTGACATTAACAGGTAGAGTAAACTTATTCAGTATTGTATTGTCCCATAAAAGAACAAAAACAGTAAGCTTAAAATTACAGGGAAGCAGATTTCAACTAGACAACAGGAAGAATGTCCTATCCATAAAATATCTTCAATAATGAAACAGATTGCTTGAGGTGATAGTAGCTATTTCTTCCAGTGGAAGTATTTAAGTCAGGGGTGTCCATACTTTTTGCAAGGAGGGCCAGATTTGGTGAGGTGAAAATGTGTGGGGGCCGACCATTCAGCCTGACATTCTTGAACCATTAACATTAAATGGGAAAAACACCAGCCGGCGGGGATGAGTGACAGGCTGAGCCAGCGGCGAGAAAGGGCGTTGGTACTTACCTGAGACGCCCGTTCTCTCTGAGCTGTGTAGAGCATCCAGCCCCTCCCTGTATCCATCTGTTAGGGTGGGGCACTGTTCCAGCCAGCTACGTGTTTTGGGTTGTATATAGTTAGACGGGGTCTATTTGCACTTCGTCTTCGCTGGAAACTGGGGACGCAAGGAGGAGCATCGAGGAGGAGGAGGCGTGTCCTAGCAATTAAGCCCAGCCTACGCAAGAGGAGACTGAGCACCTCCCACTTCTGGATGCTCTACACAGCTCAGAGAGAACGGGCGTCTCAGGTAAGTACCAACGCCCTTTCTCCTATGCGCTGTTCCGAGCATCCAGAAGTGGGACATGCCAAAGCTAGGACAGCCCGTTGGGAGGGAATCCGTCTGACAGACTCCTCACCCAATTCCCATGGACCTGCTGCAACACCCTCCAGCCAAATGAAGCCACAGCAGAGGCAAAAAAACATTGATCCCATAATTCCTAATAAGGGAGAGGGGGAAGCCCAGGCAGCTGCCCTACAAATATCCTCAAGCAGAGCTTGGGCAGCCCATGCTGCTGAAGTCATCGCACCCCGGGTGGAGTGGGCAGTAATGCCCCGAGGCGCCGGACTTGAATGGCGCTCATACATCCTGGCGATAGGGGCCCGCAGCCACCGGCCCACAGAAGAGGAAAAACTTGTGACCCAGGTTATGCAGAAGAAACGAGACAAAACAGAGCTCCCGATTTCCGGAAGGGCGCCGTGCGCTGTTGGAGGGAATCAATGGTAAACCTTGTGTCAGAGTCTGCCTGACGAACGGAAGATGACAAAATTAGAATGTCATCCAAGTAGCATTGTAACCTGATGGGCTTGGCCCTAAGGGATGCGGCGAGGGCTGCCAATACCTTAGTGAAGGTCCTAGGCGGCGAAGCTAACCCAAAGGGCAGGGCGACATACTCGTAGTGCGCACCCTCATAACAAAAGCGGAGGAATTTGCTATGGGAAGGCCGAATTGGAATATGTAGGTTAGGCTTCAGTAAGATCGATGGACGTGAGGACATCGTTCTTCCTGATGCACATGAGAATAGATTGTAGGGTAGTCATTTGGAACTTACGGTAGACCAGAGATCGATTCAGGCATTTGAGATCCAAGATGGCTCTCCAGCCGCCCGAGCTCTTGGGCACCAAGAAGAGGTGGGAGTAAAACCCCCGGCCTCTCTGGTCTGGGGGAACTGGTTGAATGGCATTGATTGCCAGAAGATGAGATGTGGCCTCCTGCATGAGAGCTCTCTTCCGAGGATCCCTGGAAGGGGGACTGGACATGAAAAAGTCAGGTGGGGTAGATTGAAATTCCAGAGCAGCCCAAGTCTGACGGTGTCCCTAACCCAAGCATCTGAGGTTGAGGCAGACCACCTGTCCGCAAATAGTTTCAACCTGCCTCCTATGGGGAGGTTCTCGCCTACCCTATTTGGATCTCTGGAAGGACTTGTTGCCCGCCCCCCTGGCATGACCACCCCTACGGCCTCTGTGGGAAAATTCTGGCCTATCGGGCTGGTTTCCCTGCCCCTGGGGGGAAAATTTCTGGTATCTTGGGGCAAAAGATCCCTGGAAGGAGGGACGAAAGGAGCTCCTACGAAAGGGCTGGTGGAATCGGGGTTCAGATTTCCGATAGAGGGAAGGGAGAATCTTCTTTTTGTTTTTTTGTTTCTATTAAGAGGGGCTCTAGGGCCGCCCTGAATAATTTGTCGCTTGAGATGGGTACAGAGGCAAGCTTCCATTTATGCCTAGAGTCCGCCTGCCAGTGTCGCAGCCAGAGAAGCCTCCTGGCCGAGATCTGAGATGCAATAGCCCTCGAGGAAAACTTAACCGCATTGTAAGTAGCATCTGCGGAAAACTCCGCGGCTGCGATGATCTTTGCGACATCCTGATGGGCACGAATGTTGGAAGGGGGTAGAGTCTCCCTCAGATGACGGAGCCATCTAAGAGAAGAGCGGGTAAAGAAAGAGGCCGCCGTAGCCGCCCTGATTGCCCACGCGTCTGAGACATGGGCCCGGCGCAGGGCCAGTTCCGCTCTTTTCTCTTCAGGTTTGAGGACCTCCTCTGCCTCCCCGGGGATGGCCTAAGATGAAACTAGGGCCACAACTGGGTCATCTACCTCAGGAGTGTTCAGAGAAGCGGAGAAACCCAGGGCCAGGTTATATAGCCTTTTGTCATATCCAGAGGGGGCAGGGTAGGATGCCGACAGGGCCCATTGTTTATCAACTAGTTCCTCAGATATGTGTGGAACAGGAATCACCTCTGCCTCGGTGGGTGGGTGAGAGAAGAGCAGATCCCCCTGTTTCTTCTGGGACCCCGATGGTTGTAGTGCAGGGGAATCATCAAGGCAGGCTGTTTTCTTAGCCTTGAATAGAAGGGATTTGAAGAGCGGGGGATGAAATAGGCCTGTAAAAATGGGCTGGTCCAGGGAGATGCCCTCGTCATCAGACATAACCCTTTCCAAGGGGTCTGCCTCGGAGGGATCCTGAGCATAGTGATGCATAGACTCCCCTCCCTGCTCCGACCACTCGCCCGGGGTTTGACACTCTTCTGGCTCTGAGGGGGTTCTAATACAAGGGGAGGGGGGACCTTCATGTGTGTATGCAGGTTGGTCAATTACACTCACAGATCTTCCTGACAGAGACGTGCAGCCAGGGACGGACTGTCGGCTGTGGTGTCTAGAATAGCGTAGACCTGATAAGCCCTTCTCAATGGCCAGCTCCATCCACTTTCTCATCTTGGCTGGGACTTCCACCATCACGTCCTCCTCATCCTTCTTCCGGAGGCCCGCGGCAGTAGGTGTGAAGGTAGCTTCTGGAGTCCTGCGGGGAGCTGGGTCAGAAGATGGGAGAAACTGTGGAGAAAAACTGGCGGGTCCACACCTGGACCGAGTTGACAGATCTAGGACTGGTGCTACTGGGTTAGGAGACCCGGAAGGGCTCACAGACAGATGAGTAAACAGGTTGTTCTTCTTCCCTGGTTCGTTTATGTATTTGTTTTTCTAGGGCCTGATGTCTTCTAAAGGCATCCTTTTCGGCCGCCTTGGAGTGTCTACCGGAGTCAGTAGATTTGTCTCTGGTTCTAGTAGAGGAAGATCGTGAACTGTGGCCACTAGCCATGTTGGTTCGATGAGAAGAGATTACACAGGACAAGAGAGAATTGTTGGAATGTTCTGTGAGCCTCAGGCCGCAATTCCACCAACAGAAAACCTTGAGTGAATTTTACCCTGGTCCCCAGTAAGGAAAACCAAGGGTGACAGGGAGGGAGGGATCCTATTAGTCCCGGCCCACTGTAAGAAATGGTGGAGGGCCGTTGCTGTGGTCCCCAGTCCAGGAAACCTGAGATTAGACTGTATCTCTCTGAATGTAAACCTGGTCCCCAGTAAGGGAAACCAGCAGGGCAATCATTCCTCCCTTTCTTGTCCTATTTCAGTATTTTTTTTGTTATTTATTCATTTGTTGTTGTTGTTGTTGTTGTTATTATTATTATTATTATTATTATTATTATTATTATTATTATTATTAGTCAGGCTGGTCCCCAATAAGGGAAACCAAATCAGCCCAGGTAGTGTGCTATCAGTTCCCAGCAGGCTAACACCACAACAGAAAAAAACAAGAACTAGGGGTAACTGAACCCCCCTCCACAGCCCCCAGTAAGGGAAACTGGCTGGGTAAAAATGAGAACTAGGGGTAACTGTGCCCCCCCACGGCCCCCAGTAAGGGAAACTGGCTGGGTAAGTAAGGAGAGGCTCCAATCCTGTAGGAACTGCTGCACGCGGTTCAAAATGGCGTCGTGACTTTGCAGAAGCGAAACCGAAACCGTGACGTCAACCTTTCCTCGTGGAGAAACAACAAAGAGGGGAACACAATGCAGGCTTTTTTAGGAAGAAAAAATAGAAAAAGAAGGCTAAAGGCAGTTCAAATAAGCTCCGTTGCAGCCCCGGACCTCCCTCTGGAAGCCGCGATTGTAAAAACGCTCCCGATCGGGAGATCGGGAAGATAAGCCCCGAGACAGCCGCCACGGAGCCTTGCGAGGCTGAACAAGTCAGGGAAAGTTAAGAAAAGGCTAAAGCCACCCGATCAAAAGATCGGGAAGATAAGCCCCGAGACAGATGCCGCGGAGCCTTGCGAGGCTAAACAAAAGAAGCAGGAGAAGTTAAGAGAGGCTAAATCCACCCGATCAAAAGATCGGAAAGATAAGCCCCGCAGCAGCCGCCGCGGAGGCTTACGAGGCTAAACTTAGCTAAGGCTAAATAAAACACCGAAATGCCTTCAGGCTGCCCTCCTAACGTGGGGGGGGATCAAACCTCTTTCCTAAAGTCCCTGTTCCGGCCAGCAAAAAGAAACCCAGCTGTCTGCAACCAAGGCTGAGCTGGAACTGGGGACGCAAGGAGGAGCATTGAGGAGGAGGAGGCGTGTCCTAGCAATTAAGCCCAGCCTACGCAAGAGGAGACTGAGCACCTCCCACTTCTGGATGCTCTACACAGCTCATAGGAGAAGAGGCTCCAGGCTGCTCAAAATTTGAAAATAGGCCGCAATTGGCCTCTGGGCCGGACTTTGGACATGCCTGATCTAAGTGGAGTTGAATGGCTGTGCGTGTGGGAAGGGAGGGGGGCTGTAATATTAGCTTCTTGATTTCCACAGTCTCTTCACAACTTTATATTACAGATGGTCCTCATTTAGTGATTGCAATTGGGATTGGCAATTCAGTCATTAAGCAAAGCAGTTGCTAGGTGAAAATCATATGAACATAACTGTGCTTACGATTTTAGTTCAACTTTCCTTGGTTTTAAACGTATGCTACCGGTTCGGACCGGTTCAACCGAACAAGATAAAGGAAGATAAGAGAAAGATTTAAATACTTCCCCCTTTTCTGTTGTTTCATCTAATTAGGGTTTGCCTTCTTTATAAAGCTTTGGGCATTTATTTGTTAGTATTATTTGTCAGCAATAATAGATTAGAAGTGACTTGGAACATGATTTCATATTTCACAAGTTGTCTACAAATCTCTAGTCATTCAGAGTAGTCCTCGACCTACAACCATTCAGTTAGTGACCATTCCAAGTTACTATGGTGCTGAACTAATAGTGGTCAGGACCAGTCCTAGAGTTCTGACCATCCTAGCGCTCCTCTGTTATCTGTGTTCTTGGCACCATTTGTAACCTTCCTTGCCAACTTCCCAATATCTGAATGGGGAACTTGGCAGGGAAGATCACAACTCACTGATGTAAGTCACACCCATCCACCCACCCTCTCCCAGTCCATCCACACACACATTGTGCACCTTTGCACACCTTCCTCAACCTGTACAATGTCTGTCATGCATCTTCCTGAATTCTCCCTGGCCCGCATGGGATCTCACGCACTGTCCTCAATCCTTCCTCAATCCTTTGTTCCATGGCTGTCATGCATCTTCCCTGTGCCTCTTGCACATGCCATCCCTCCCTTGTACTCTCACAAACCCCCTCATTCTCTGTCCCACCCGGCAGCAGCCACTTACCTGCTTGCAGGCCTGGGACTAACAATCATGGGATTCAGTTCACAACAACCCTTTGGACTGCTTTATCACTGCATCGCTTAATAATGGAAATTCTAGACCGAATTTTTGTCATAAGTCAAGGACTACCTGTAACTGTAATATAATAACTGTGATGTGATAACCTATAAGAAACAGCCTATAAATCATTTAGTTTACTTTAAAAAAATAATTAAGTTTGTGGAAAATTAATTGTTTCCTTTTCTTGGTAATAAAGGTCTGTTCTTATACAAGAAGAATAGCAGGACCTCATCCAGAATCTAATCCAGCTCTAAACTATGCTGAGTGGTTTTGTGGATAATGTGATGGCTACTCAATTTAAGATGATTGTGGATTTATGACTAACAGGTATCTAACCTCATGTAAACAAAATTTGTTTATTTTATTTAAACAATCTATATGGCTTCCCATTTCCCAAGTCAAATAAAATAAAAAATAAATATCCCAAAGTTACCCTCAGAGGTCTACAAGTGTTTTAAAAAAGCAACAATTTAACAAATATTAAAATTTTATAATATTAAACAAATAACAAACCATCGATATTTACAATGTGAGATTTTATTGTCTTATATACCAATATTCTTTACTAATGAAGTTATTGCAATGATTCAAAAAACTGACATAATGTTAATATATAATATTTGGACTGCTTAATACTTTGTACAGTGTATTCATTAATCTCATTGGGACTTAAGCTCCTAGTGTGTTTGAAATTACAAATTGGAAGCGAGATTCATGTATACTTAGCTCACCTAAAATAAGTACCATAAATGTGAGTGAAACTTGCTTCTGAGTATTTTAGATAAGATTATATTTTAAGTTAATCATTATTAATGTCAAGGTGGGAGACCTGAACTGTCATTGGCCTAAAAAAGTGATGAAACGTAGATTTTTCTTATACAATAGAACAGAGCTTTAAGTTTATAGGTTTTATAAAACTTAAAATGCATTAATTAAAGCTTCATGCAAAAGGGAAGCTTTTATATTAATAAAGCTTGGTCCCAAACCTCAGAACAAAATAGATTTCACCATCCTATCATATTAGAAAACTAATTATTTTATATAACATGCATACAAATCTCTAATATGTTTTGGGAAAGACTTTAGATGTAGAGATGTATGTTTTACTACTATTAATTTAAAGATAGAAATCCTTGTTAAACTTTAACTCATCCTGAAATATAACACTAGGTCTAGAAATGTATTATGCCGACCCATAGGTTATAGTATATAATCTATTTATAAAAATGTATAATGGGTTTAGAGAATCTTCTTTGAATGGGAATTGGGAAATATAGCTTTTATTATCAGAAAATGATTATGATTAACTTTTTAAAAAGCACTCTTTTGTTTCTATCAAATCTTTCTTTAATGAAAATGGAGCTCCTAAAAGCATGCACCAAAATTATTTGAAAAAGTTTTTAAAAAAAACCCTTCAAACAAAGAATAGGAATAAGCGCTACTTTATTCATCTAAGTCAGAAGTAGGGATCCTGTATCTTCCTGACATTGCTAAATTACAGTCCCCTTCAGTTCTAAAGGCAAGCTGTGATGGATGCTGGAAATAATATATAAAAAGTCACAGATTACTTAATCCTATCCTAAATTACTGGGATAATTAGTGGTGCTGATATTGTCAACTTTGTGAAATTCAGTGTGAATCATTAAAATTCCTCTGCCTGAAGCTATTCAAATTCAACAGTGCACTATTTTACCTAGTTGGAAAATGAGCTATCTGCAAGCAAACAACCAAGCTCAGAGAGCACCTAGGACTCCACAGCTGAACCTCGAGCTACATGTATTGTGTTGCCATTCAACATTTCTCAGGTCTTAACTTCAAATCAAGAAATCTTTGCTGGTTTAATAATCTTTGCCATCTGGAATGTCATCCCCTACCAAGAGAGTTTTCTCTGAATTTGGAGATTCAAAGAATTGTCTACATATAGGATATCAATTAAAATTTAAAATTTAAATATAATTTAGGAACTGACATGGATGCTCCTTCTAGAAACATAACTTAATTCATATTTGGTTTAACAATGAAATCTTTAAAAACAAGTATGCATGTGTTGTACTGGGTATTACATTGATTCAGAACTGAGAACATAATTTTAATGGGATACATTTATAGGTTTGCCCCGGGTAAAGAACAAAGAAGATTGGATTCCCATAGTATGTTCTAGCAAATCAGCAACCTATATGCTACTATGGCTCAAATGTTATGGACCTCTTTAAGTTGTCATCAAGCCTCTGATGCAAGATCTCCTGGTAGGCTATTTTTTTCTAATTAACATGTTTAGCATTATGAATAATATTCATTTCTGTGATTAATAAAAAATACTTGGCTTCAATATTAAAGAGGTGGGGTTTTTTGCAATCAAAAGAGCTGCTTTGCACTGAAATTTAAAACATTTCTCAAGATTCTTTTTCTATGTACTCAGTGGTTTGTATGCTACACAATGATTGAATACAGCTACTTTTGCAAATTCAGCATTAGCAAATTTGGAGAATTTTTTTAATTCCAGTCTTTATAAATAAATAACATGAATAAAATAATTCCTTATATTTAAACATGTAAAAACCAAATATTGACCAAAGTAACATGCATTTCTACATATATTAAATAATATGTTTCTTTTTTTCATAGATTCTCCTTAGTACCTGATAAATTTCCAGCACAGGATATTATATTACCATGGTTTGGGGCGACATACCCAATTTAAAAGATAATTACAGTTTATTGTGCTCCTCAGTCATGGAAGAATTGAAAGTGGATCTTGATTCTGTACAGAAAGAAGATGATATAAAACCTAACAGCCCTTCTGATGATTCTACAATCTTTGTAGCTTTTAAGGGCAATATAGATGACAATGACTTCAAGCAGAAATTGGGAGTCATTTTGGACAATGTTCCTGGCCTCTTACACATGGGTACTTCAATTTTTCATGTTGGCTTCATATATGTAAAAATGTAATATGTGTATTTAGAATTCAAGTTGCTCTAGAAAATTAGACTTCACTGCAATATGTTTTGGTAAAACAATACTATATTGTAACCATTGGGAAGATCAGTAATATAATTATTCTCCCTTAAAAATATATACTGTGTGTTTACTGCCATAATAAGCAACTACACATTTTATTTGCTATGGGAGGCATCAATTATTTTTGAGGTTTTCTCTTTTTTTAGACAGGAAAACATATAATGCTTCATTAATAGATTTCTCTTATTTCATCCTCTGTCAGATGAAATAAGTTCTTGTAGCTGCTTCATTTTTAATTGCATTTTTATTCGAAACAAACAAACTATATATGTTATATTTGAAGTATACACAAAATCCATCTATATGTAGGACCTTAAGTGGAATAACAACTATGTTAAGCAGTCAGTATTTCTGCCTCCAAATAGATGCATTTCATTAAGAAAACTCAACCTATTAATTCTTGTTTTGGAGAAAACACACTGGCACATTCAAAAATCATTTATGAAATGAAATTATAATTTTATATAAATTAATACTTTGTTGATATCAGATCTTAAATGTAATAAATGTATGTGATATATATCATATGCTAGCTATTAAGATTAATTAAATGTAATACTGGGATAAATATCTTCTGCCAATTAAATCCAATCATGGAGTCAAACTTCCATAATTTTCATGCTTCAAATAGAACAAGTTATTGAGACTGGTTCTACATACTTTTTTCTTTCTCATGATATATGTAGGTTCTTTTGAAGATAAGAGCTAGCCTTAGTTTGAGAGTTAACTACAGTAATTTTATGTTTAGTTGAATGGTTTCTTTTATAAACTAGCCTAGAGTTTGCTAAGAGTTTCTCAATGTCTTGTTAATAATTGTTTTTAGAAAAAATATCTGCCTTGGTAACAAACAATGAATAAAAGTGAATGAAGCTTTCTAATTCCTAATCTCATGTATGTTGGGTTGCAAATCTTCTAGTTTGTTTTCTTTTTTATTCTGTAACAAGAATCTGCCAAGTTAAAATTGAAGAAAGTGGAGCCCTGGAACAGTGTACGTGTTACTTTTAATATTCCTCGTGAAGCAGCTGAGAGGCTACGAATGCTAGCCCAGAACAACAACCAACAACTTCGTGACTTGGGAATTCTGTCTGTTCAAATCGAAGGTAATTAATTGAAATTTGTGACTGAGTTTGAACCATATCAAATAATGCAGCTAAGTTTATTGTTAATCCATTTTGATTAGGTTTTTAATAATTTGATTAAAACAGTAGGACTAAATAATCTTTTGGGATGAGTTACACTCTCCAAGTTCATTCCCCCGCCCCCATCTTTGTTAGCATAATTAACGTGAATGCTAGCTATGAAACAGCTATATGTCATTTTGGGGAGAAATCATCTAATAGATCTTGAGAACAGGAATAGGAAATGTAATGCTGTAATAATTTTGCTTTCTATGGCAGCTTTCTCTCCCTAACTTACATATCCTTCCCCACCTCAATCATCATCTGAGTAGCTTTGGGAATAAACATTTAGCAGTTGTTTTTAGAGGTGATGAGTATCAGTGCTTAAACATCCAATGATGCATAGATCTTATATATAGCTTTTTGCACAATGCCATTGTTAATAAGATGAATTTTGTATACAATTTGTTCTGCTTCAGTGATACATGAATTATTGGGCAGACCCATTCATTACTGAAAGAAAGGAAAATGATGTTTTCTCTTCAATTAGTTGAATGGAGAAGCATCTCTAGGAAGTTTCCTATGCAGCAGAATATCCATACGTAACAATGGAATTACAGACCCTAAGTGTGGTGTCTAATGCTGTTTTTTTTTTGGTTGGGGGGGGTGAGCAGTTTCAAGAAGCCAACTTATTTCAAATTTATATTCTTTTAACCTATAAGACTTTTGAACTTCTAAAAATGCTGCTTTTTTTAACTTCCTCCCACATGAAAGCCACATTTATATTCTCTGACTATTGTTCCTAGGTGAAGGTGCCATCAATTTATCATTAACTCAAAACAAGAGTCAAGATTTAAGGATTAATGGGCCTGTTGGACAAGGCAACACAGTACGGATGGAGACAGGATTTCCTATGCCAGGAAGTCAAGGCAAGTTCAGTTTTTAAAATTTAGATAATCCAGGAAATTTTCAAATGCCATAGCTTATTTTACAACTCCAGACTAGTTCTGCTTGATATTTCTTTTCAAATTCAAATTGGAAGCACAAGTCAAATGGATTTGGGTAAGTCAGATATAGATGTTAATTGTGAAGCAAACATTTGATATAAATAAACTGATGCAAGTTTATTTCATGTAGTAAAAATAAAGCACAGGTTGATTACAGAAAAAAATATAGGGAAGGAGTAAAAATCTGGATTTTAGCTTCTATAAAAGAAATACAGGAAAAGATCACTTCATAAAAAAATATAGGAGAGAGAGAGTTGTTCTTTGAAATGTTTAAATCATATAGGTCTTAGATTAGGAAACATGAGGATCACTGGTAATTTTTAGGAACAGAAGCAGACATATTGTTTATAATGTATTTTGTAATTCTATTTCTAATAAATGAAGAATATTTATAGGTGAAGATGTATGCAGTATTATTGATGGGAAAAATCCACTTACTACATTGTGAATGAAAGAGATATGGGCTTTTTCTTTCTTTGTTGACATTCAGTAGTTAAATTGAAATATACTAAAAATAGTAACATCATACATTAATGGTAGAATGTGGTATTTATGTTTGTGAGATAGTATTTCCAGGTGTATGGTCTAACTACATATAATTGTGGAACTGTTCTTTTTCTATTTTTGTTTACTTAGTTCAGACATGTCCAACCCATGAACCGCATGTGGTCTTGGGCAGCCAGTAATACAACCCCACAAGATTAACTTTACCATGTGATTTACATACATTAACTATATGACATATTTTATATGTGGCCCAGATCAATTCCTCTTCACTTGTGTGGCCCTGGCAAGGTTGGACACCCATATTTAGATCCAAATAAGAAATGACTGTAAACTATATTTCAGTAACTACCGGTAAATATTTCAGTGCTGAGTTTTAAGATGTTTATAATTTGATAATTTAGTGTGATATGCTATAAAAATGTGCTCACATTTCTAGGTTTAATTCGAATAAATAATCCTGCATCTGTGATGATGCAACAGAGTGGGACTGTAGCATCCTCTGTAATGACAAATACAGAACTGCAATCCAGAACACCTCATCCAGCCGCTCAGTCAGGTAATTAATTAACTCTTGCAAATTCTAAATGCCATTGTTTTCCATGTTGGTGAATATCTCCATGGGAAAAATGTGTGTTTAATCGTTTTCCTGCTTGTATTAATTTAGAACTATTTTGCATGTACAGAGAAGCAATTTTACTTGAGCAATAGAGCTCCAACGGATTTTTCCAATTTGTTATCCCATTACAACAACCTCATGCTATTCAGGCTACTACTTGATACTTAGAAATGGCATGGTAGATGATTTAGTAGGATGGGTGGAAGAAAAGATCATTTCCTGAGCAAAATTCCATTCTGAAACCAGGTTGCGCTCTAAACTGATCTTCCACTAAGTTAGAAAAAGTACAGAAGTGGCAAACTCAGTGATAATAAGGCTCACACACATTCTCTGCAAAAAAAATAAAGGTAGAACATCAGAAATTCTTAGCTTGGAAAAGGGTGACTGAGAAGGGATATGATCAAAATGTAAAATCATGTATACATGGAGAAAAGAAACATTTCTTCCCATGTCAGCATTGATCAGAGGTTATAGAATGAATGGTTCTTAAACTATTTTAAATTTTAATTTGTTTAGCTATTATTGGGCTTGTGTGTGGTTTAATTCTCTTTTAATTGTTCATTATTGTTGTTGTTTTAACTGTGAGCCACCCGAGTCTTCGGAGATGGGGCGGCATACAAATAATAATAATAATAATAATAATAATAATAATAATAATAATAATAGAAGAAAGATTTCTACATACAGCGTTCTTAGGATAGATGAATAGAAGGTATGTCTATGAAGACCATTAATTTTTAGAGTCAGTATTAACTTCTGAGTTGAGAGTAATATGTCTTCAACTATTAGTTGCAATGGGGTAAAAGTAAAAGAAATAATGTCTCTCTCTGCTATTTGGGAACATTCCAGAGTATCTAATTGACTATTGAGAGAAACAAAATTTGGACTGAAATTGGTCTTGGTCTAAGCAGGGCTGTTCTTACGTTCTTCCCAAATGCAGTGTTGTACATCTGCTATCATCCCTAGATAACACTGCTGGAAATTATGGGTCCAACAATTTGGAAGAAATCAGATTGAGGAAACTGCTGTCTACTTTTACGAGTAGAGTGAACATCTGCTTTTGAATTTTTAAATATTTGTATTTCATATCATTGCCCCATAAAATTTGAATGAAAAATTACTGAAGAATGCTACTGTAAGGGCAATTTATATAAAAGAAAATGGAATATGTTTGTTCCTCTGAGTAATCATTGGGATATACATTTGTTCTGTTGCTACTTTTATAGAACTAGTTACCTACAAATTTTTTTTTCATATACAGCGGATCCACTTTTATCAAGCCTCACTATCCAACAGCAGAATCATCCGTCTGGATCTATGGTGCCTCAGCTCCATTCTGTACAATCAGTTTCTGTTAATAGACAAATAAATCCAGGCAACTTTCAGCAGATGCAAGCTCAGCAGCAGATTCAGTCACAGCAACAGTTGCATCCACGCCCTCCTCCTCAACAACAACAACAACAACAACAACAACAAGGCATTCGACCTTCATTTACAACGCCAGCTCAAGTTCCAGTTCCTCCTCCTGGTTGGAACCAGGTACCTTCTGGAACATCTCAACTTCCTCCATCCCAAGGAACAATGGGTGCATTGACAGTTAACCAGGCTTGGAAAAAGACCCCTTTGCCTGGGCAAATGCAGCAGCAGATCCAAACCAGGCCCTCATTAGCAACAGTACAAACACCCTCTCACCCTCCACCCCCGTATCCCTTCGGAAGCCAACAAGCTTCTCAAACACATACAAACTTTTCTCAGATGAGCAACTCTGCCCAATTTACTGCTCCTCAAATGAAGGGTCTTCAGGGAGGACCCTCACGGGTTCCTACTCCACTACAACAATCCCACCTGTCCAGCAAGTCTCCTGCATCCTCTCCCTCATCTTTTCAGCAGGGTTCTCCTGCCTCTTCACCAACAGTTAATCAAGCACAGCAGCAGATGGGACCAAGGCCCCCCCAAGCTAATGCCCTCCCCCAGGGATTCCAACAGTCTGTAAATTCTCCTGGTCGTAACCCTATGGTACAGCAGGGAAATGTACCTTCTAATTTCATGGTGATGCAGCAGCAAAACCAGGGTCCACAGGGCTTGCATCCTGGGCTTGGTGGTAAGTTATCCTATTTAGGAAAAATGCTTGTTTATTTTTATAGTAAATTGATATGTTATAACTTCATCTGAATGAGATAATAAATATGAGATAATAAATGCCAGAAGTATACCTGTGGAAGTTGTATTGCATCTGTTCAACATATAGATGATGGATTTAAAATGAAAGGAAAGTTACATAAATTGTGGTTGAGCTGTGCAGATGTTTAGTCTGGTGCTTGGGAAAAGGATAACTTGGGAAAAGGGTAATTGTTTTTAACCATGGTTTTATGGAGTGTTGTGAACCACCTAGAATCATTCTATGAGGCCATATACATTCTGTAAACAAACCCTTGAATACTATGTAATGTCTAATTTCCATGTCTTATCAACTTAGAGTTGCCAACACCAGGTAAAAGCAGTCCTGGATATATTAAATCAATATTTGGTGTAACTACTCTTTGCCTTCAAAACAGCATCAGTTCTTACACTTACTCAGAGATTTTGGAGGATTAGAGGCAGATGTATGATTAGCCAATTATACCAAGCAGGTGCTAATGATCATCAATTTCATATGTAGGTTGAAACATACTCGATAACTGAAACAGAAATGGCTGTGTAGGAGGCTTAAAACTGGGTGAGGAACAACCAAGACAGTTTCAGGTCAACCACCATGGCAAAACTGAGCACAGGGCTAAGATACAAGGTAGTTGTACTGTATCAGCAAGGTCTGTCCCAGGCAAAAACCTCAAAGCAGACGGGTTTCAAGATGTGCTGTTCAAGTTTTTTTGAAGTAGCACAAAGAAATGGGCAATGTTGAAGACTATGGATACAGTAGTTGGCCAAGAAAACTTAATGCAGCAGATTAAAGACATATCATTCTCTTCAACATCGGAAGATGTCCAATAGCACCATCAGCACAGAAGTGACAGAAACCAGTGTGACCCAGGTACACTATCTACTGTCCAGAGAAGTCTGGCCAGAAGTGATCTTCATGGAAGAATTGCAGCCAAAAAGCCATACCTGATATGGAAACAAGGCTAAGTGACTCAACTATGCATGAAAACATAGGAACTGGGGTGCAGAAAAATAGCAGCAGGTACTCTGAACTGATGAGTCAAAATTTGAAATATTTAGCTGTAGCAGGAGGCAATTTGTTCACCAAAGGGCTGGAGAGCAGTAAAATAATGAGTGTCTGCAGGAACAGTGAAGCATGGTGGAGGTTCCTTGAAAGTTTGGGGCTGCATTTCTGCAAAAGGAGTTGGAGATTTGGTCTGGATCAATGGTGTCCTCAGTGCTGAGAAACACAAGCAGATATTTATCCATCATGCCATATTATCAGGAAGGCATGTGATTGGTTCCAAATTTATTCTGCAGCAAGTCAGTGGCCCAAACATACAGCCAGTGTCATTAGCATAAAGAAGAACAAGAAGTCCTGGAAGTGATGGTTTGGCCTCCACAGAGCCCTGATCTCAACATTGAGTCTATTTGGTATTACATGAAGCGACAGAGGGATTTGAGACAGCCTATATCCACAGAAGATCTGTGGTTAATTCTCCAAGATGTTTAGTACAACTGTGAAGGATAGTTGCCAGATTCCTTCAAAAACTGTGTGCAAGTTTTCCTAGAAGAATTGTTGCTGTTTTGAAGGCAAAGAGTGGTCACACCAAATATTGATTCAGATTTCACTTCTGTTTGTTTACTTTCCATTTTGTTAATTGATAAAAATAAACTATAATAATTCTATTTCTGAAAGCATTCTTAATTTACAGCATTTTTGCACAACTGCCTAAAACTTTTGCATAGTTCTGTGTGTGTGTTTGTGTGTGGTGTGTATGTTTGTACACACTATTCATACTAATCAGAAAATGTGCCAAAAAAGATACAGGACTAGGAGAAAAAATATATTAATCATATAAATTAATATTAATTGAATTAATAAATACTTATTAAAACTAATATCCTGTAAAAAGGGGTGTCAGATTTGATTTCATTAAGGGCTGCATCATGGTTGTGTTTAACTTTGGGGGACCAAGTGGGCATGGCTGGGGTGGGCATGGCCAGCTTGATGTCCTGCAGCCCCCTGCCAGCGAAAGGGCTCCGTTTTCAGCTACGACAGCCTCCTGTCGCTCTCTGGCAGTGAAAACCAAGCCCGAGAGGCCCTCCTGAGCTCCATTTTGTGTGCCATCAAGTTGGTGTCAACTTTTACTGGCCACGTAGATTTTCTTCATAGCCATCTGTTATGTATATTCCACAGCTTGACCTGGTTGACACAAAAGCTTTTATAAAATTAATGAAGCATATACTGACTTCTTTTTTATATTCTTTGGCTTTTCAATTATCCAGTGTGCATCAGTAATAACATCAGATGTTCCTTGGTCTTTTTAAAAGCCAGCTTGAACATGTGACATCTCCTTTTCCATTTAAGGCTCTGAGCTGTTTTGAATAATTTTAGGCATTATTTTGCCGGCATGTAAAATTTGGAACTGTATGATGATTTAGATATTCTGTTAAGTCTCCTCCTTTTTTTGGAATTGGAATGTAGTTTGAACTCTTTCAATCTGTTGACCACTACGTGCTTTGCTGACATAATTTAATTAGAGTGATTCTTTCATCAATCTCTGTCACCTTCCAACCAGGGTGCTGGTTTAATTATCTTCTAGTTAGAAGTTGTTGTAAGTAGGGAATATTTTCTACACTTGAGATTGGAATCCCCTTCTGTGTTCAGAGATATTATAGAAGAATTTCATTATTTTCCATCAGCTGATTTCATTTTCAGCCTCTTTACACATGTTGTGTAGTACTACATATTGTTTTTTCTATTCTCTCTCTGAAACACTTTTCTGTCTCAGATTTTGGTTGTTCTGGGCTTTGTTTCTCTTCTCAGAGAAGCTACCTTGTAACTAAGTACCATAGAAATCTGATTTTCATTCCTACCAGATCCCTGGCCACTTTTTATAATTCTGTAGTTTTCCAGGGGACAAGATCCCACATGTTTTTACATATATTATATGTAAGACACATTACTCTCTGTCTTCCATATAACATATAAATGGGTGTTATATTTTCTAATGGGATTGTGGTAATCCACATTCTTTCTATATATCTTAATATGTTGAACCCACTACCTAGTTCCTCTTTCAGTACTAAAAGCAATTGTTACTTGTTAAATTTTTGTCTAGTCAGGTACTGCTTTTTATAGCTTACCTTCCGGATTTCTTTTCATTCTTTTTCTTCTCTTAGTAATAGAATATATTGGTTAATATTAATAAAAATCTTCAAATCAGCATTTTTTTTCTGTCCAGGAATGCCCAAACGTCTTCCAACTGGCTTTACTACAGGGCAACCAAATCAAAATTTCATGCAAAGTCAGGTGCCTTCTACAGCACCAGGCACGCCTGCAAATGGTGGCACAACCCAACTGCAAGCAAGTCAAAGTGTGCAGCATACAGGTCTGTTACATTTTGCTGGATTACTTGTTTGTTTTCTAGAGAGTGGCAGCTACTATAATGGAGATGTAGTTTTCGCTACAATTGTCTGTGACTAACAGTCATTTACAGTTGTAAACAAAACATTTTGTACTATACTGTATAATGTATAAAGGAGATAAATGCGAAGAATTCATTGGTTTCATTGCATTCCGTTATTTGGTTTTATAGATTTTTTTTAGTTTTCCCCAGTTGACCAATCTGATGTATTTTAAGGCTGCATATTTTCATTGTGTGTTATTAGCACAAATATTAGTAGTAAATAAATTTTAGAAATATATTTTATTTCAACCCTCCTACTATATATTTCAGATCTTGCTATTTTAGCAATATAACGGATATTGAATGGATATTGTTTTCTTAAATTATATGCATTTGTATTAATTCAGTTTAAATACGATTTTTAAGGTGGTCAAGGAAATGGTCCTCCCCAGAATCAATTACAAGTTCAACATGGCCCATCAAACATGATGCCGACCAACTTAATTGGACTTCATGGGAATGTAAACAGTCAACAGACAAGTGCCAGTGGAGTTCCACAACTTAATATAAGCAACATGCAGGGACAACCTCCACAAGGACCACAATCTCAGTTAATGGGCATGCACCAACAAATAATATCCTCTCAAGGACAGATGGTTAACATACAGCCCCAGGGATCTCTAAATCCTCAAAGTCAGATGATACTTTCTAGAGCTCAACTCATGCCACAAGGCCAGATGATGGTAGCTTCTCAAAATCAAAATCTTGGTCCATCACAGCAAAAGATGACTCCACCCAAACAAATGATTCCCCAACAAGGCCAACAAATGATGGGTGCACATAATCAGATTATGGGACCTCAAGGCCAGGTGCTGCTGCAGCAAAATTCAATGATGGAGCAGATGATGACCAATCAAATGCAAGGAAATAAACAGCCCTTCAATGCTCAAAGCCAGTCTAATGTTATGACGGGGCCAGCTCAGATGATGAGAGGACCAACTCCCAATTTGCAGGGAAATATGGTGCAGTTCACAGGGCAGATGATGACTCAACAGAGCTCTGTAAATAGTAATCCTTCTCAGGTAATGGGGATTCAGGGACAAGTTTTGAGGCCTACAGGACCTGGCCCTCATATGTCTCAACAGTTGGGTGATGCCACCACTACAGCCAACAGTGATGTGAATTTGACACAAATACTACCTGAAGTTTCTATGCAACAAGGAAACATAGTACCTCCGCACTTGCAAGGGATGCAGGGAAACAGCAACACACCAGGAAGCCAATTTGCTGGACATGGGATGCCTTTCAATGCCCCTTTTAGTGGAACCCAAAATGGGAATCAGATTTCCTGTGCACAAAATCCAGGTTTTCCTGTCAACAAAGATGTCACATTAACAAGTCCATTGTTGGTAAACTTGCTACAGAGTGATATATCTGCAGGACATTTTGGTGTGAACAACAAACAGAACAATCAAAATGCTAATAAACCGAAGAAGAAAAAGCCTCCAAGAAAGAAGAAAAATAATCAGCAAGCAGAACAAATTAAGTAGGTTTAACATTTTTGTTTCCTACATAAAGTTTATTTGCCAGTTGAACATAGTATTCAGTTGGAGCTGTTTTAAGCATTTTTAAATACCAAAGCACTAACGGTGTTGTGATAAACATATTTAAAGATTGAAGAAATAATTAACAACAATTTGTACATTTATGTTAGTTGTTAAACTCAAGAATTTGTGCCATAAATGTTGCCTTATCCAGAGGAAAATTCCTTTTTATGATGTAAGAGTGATTCAGAAGCAATCACAGAAAGAAATGCTAAGGGAAGTCTTAAGTTACCATCCAAAATTAATATATGTTTATATTTCAAACATCTTCATTACTCACGATTTCAGTTTGGTATTTCAGAAAGTGAGAGAAGATAATTGAAGCTAATAGTGGAGATACTTGTTTTGTATAGGATAATAAGTATAAACATTTAAATCAAAATGCACTCACCAATATTAGATTGCATCTATCCAGTATTCTTTTTTAATTTTCCCCCAACATATTATCATGACCATCATTAAAATATTTAAAAATTAGAGTAGTTTACAAACTAAACTAAACTACAGAAAACAAAAATAAAAATATTATGTAATTCTGCAAACAAATCAGCAGCAACTTCTGCAAGACTAGAATAGATATTTACATTGATAAATAATATGTAGTTGTCTGATTGATCTTAAAAAAGTCAAGCTAACTAAAAACAGCATTGTGGCTTTAAGTTGGGCTAACTTTTAATAATACATGTAGGATTTTTGATGGGACAAGTAATAGCTTGCTTATTAGTGCTTTGGGATTAGAATAATAGAAATATGTAAACATTTTATTTTTACATTTTCCTCTAATTTACATTCAGTATTAGATTTATTCTCTCTTGATTAATAACTTACATTGTTCATTTAAGATCTACCATACCAATAACAAAAACTTGTTCTTATCCACATATATTCACTGTATCCAAAGTGTTGATTTGGATGCTAGTTGGCACAGCAGCTGTTATTATATAATTATATATAATTTCTTCGTAGTACAACATAAATTTCCAACTTTATATGTACAAATGGAATTAGGTTTGAGGCAGGATTTAGACAAATTGGCTGATTTCCTACAAATTTAATTTTCTAAAGAAGTTGGGGAAATGGGTATTAGGCAAATCATGGACATAGTTATAGATATTAATAAGCTGACTACCTCCAATTTTATGTATGCAAATCTGAAAAGCCATTCTGCAGACTTTGTTACACCATTATCTATATGAAATGGCTGGACCTGCTCTTTGCTCTATTTCTTTTGAAGACTTAGTATGTCATACCATAATGATTCACTTAAAAGGTGGAAAGATGTATTGGCTATTATTGATTTAATCTGAATTAAAACTTGCAGAAAAAATGGGAAAAGGTTTGTGGAAAGAAGATAGAAAATAAAATTGAAAATGTAATTGGAAAAAAGTTAGATTGCTATAACTGTATTAGAAGGTTTTTTTTAACAGAATCATTGGAAAAATCGATATGAAAGGCTATTGTATTTTTTATAAGTAGTTCATTGGTTGATCTTTTTAATGGGCAGAATTGTAAAAAGCAGTCCTTAAAAGCAGCAAATCTTAATCTTTTTGTTCCATGGATGCGTTCAAGAATCTAATGAAACATACTGGACTGTTCTCCGAAAAATGTTTAAATGCATAAAAGAAACTAGAGATATAAATTGTATTAGAAAAGAAACCAATTATGCTTCAATGCAGTCTTTTTCTTTGTTCCCCTAAAACCTCCAGTCAATTTATGAAATATGGAGATGGGTAGGAAGTTAGGGACAACAGACTGACTGAACCATGACAAAAAAGTGGCTTTGGGTGCACGGAGCCTCAGATTCAAGCATTTGTCATCCTTAGTTTTTTGATGGGCTTGTACTAATCTATTCTGACCCAATTCGCAACCTAGGAGTTCTTTTGGACTCACGTCTTCTGCTCAAAGAGCAGGTGACAGGCATGACCAGGAGAGTTTTAGCACAGCTCCAGTTTGTGCACCAGTTGTGGCCTTTCCTTGATCATGACTCTCTGTACTCAGTTACTCAAACAATCGTCATCTTTCACCTGGACTACTGCAGTGTGCTCTACATGGGGCTGTCCTTGCAGTCCATTTGGAAGCTTCATCTGCTGCAAAGTTCAGTAGTAACAGCAGTCTTTGAACTCTGTAGGATGACCCATATCACACCTTTTCTCTGCAAACTTTACTGGCTACCAGGCTGCTTCCAAGTGCAGTTCAAGGTGTTGGTTATGGCCATTAAAGCCTTTAATGGTATAGGTACAGGTTACCTGATGAACTGCCTCGTCCCGCTAGGACAAGCCTATCCTACTTGTACCACCAGAGAGGGCCTACTTTGGATTCAGAAGAAGAGCCTTCTCTGCTTGCCCTTTGGGACATCTTAACTTCTAAGATAAGATCAGCTCCCACCCTCCTATCTTTCCACAAGAGCCTGAAGACCTGGCTTTGCCAAATGAGGAGTGCCACACTGGAGGTGGCTGCTAGAGTAATAACAGATTTCATCTTCCTTCCCTTCTCTCTGCCCTCCACCCATCCATCTTTTTGGTTATTATATTGATGTATTTATTCTTGTTGTGTTCCTTTGTCATTGTTTACTTCATTGTTCTATTATTTTACTTCTGTTTACATTTTTGTTCCTTTTTATTGTAAGTGCTTAGAGTAGCCCATGATGAGATAGGCAACAAATAAACAAATAAATAAATAAGCATTCATTCTTCTAAGTGGAAAAGCACAGTAGATACAATTCTATGTCTGCACAAGCTAATTAAACACTCTGAAGTACTGATTACACTAAGAAGAAACAATTTAAGACACATTCTGATATACATTTATTCAAAAAATCCATTAAATTCAGTTGGATTACTGCATAGAATTGTAGATTTTAATCTAGTATAATACTACAGAGGCATCAAAGTGGTTCTTCAGGTTCCTCAGTAAAATATCTTTATACTTAAAGCCAATTTGTGCTGTTCAATGAGCCTTTTTAAATGACACTTTTAGTGACTGAATACTAAAATGATTCCAGCTAGGATTTAGATGCTCACAGTTGTTAACTTGATGGTTTTATTTTGGAGTAATTTAAATTTTAGAACATGCTTCACAGATAGTCCATCATATAATGATTGCAGTCATCCATCCAATAACTCACAAATAACAACTGTTAAATGACCTCTGTTCAAAAAAGTTCACAGTTAGTATATCAAGTCTTCTACTCACTAGCATTTCTTATATCTCCAGAAATTTTCATGAAAGCAAGAGCATGCCCAGACTCCATACCCGATTTTTAAAGCGAAATTTAATGCCACATTAATCTAAATACTATTCCAAGGCATTTATCAACAAGAACTTTACCTTATTTTTATTGTAGTAGCCTGGTAAGAAAGAAAGAAAATAAAAATCCCCTAATATCAATGATGATCATATTATGTTCATAATATTATGATCAATCCATTTATTAGCTGTAGGTGAATTAATAAATGTGAGGCTTTATTACCATTATAGTTACATCATGGGATTATTAATTAGAAAATAATATAGAATTTCAGCTTAAATTTATATATAGAATATACATAAGCTATTCTATTTAGTCAGAATTGAGAAAACAAACAGATGCATACAGGAGAGTACTAAGTTCAGTATGCAAGTTTGGTATGCAAGCAGCTGAAAGAAATGAATGGGTTATTGTCCTGAAGTTTTAAAGAAAAAGCTGGACAAAAGGATGAATGTTAATGGTTCCTATTGTATAGTAGTGATAGGATTCAAAACCCACTATATGTGGTCCTCAACTTACGACCAGTCATTTAGCGATTGTTCAGTTACAACAGATCTCCCCAGAGGTGCTTATGACTCAATTTTGAAGTTCTGACAGTTGTGCCCCCCCCCCAACCACATGATCACATTCGGGACACTTGACAATCAGCCTACATTTACAGATATTACAGCCTCTTGTCAGCCATATAACTTGATTTTCAGCATTTTTTAAGGGGTGGGTGGGGGCAAACCAGCCTTTACTTTCATGATTGCTGCATTCACTTAACAACTGCAAAAAAATGTAAAATTTGGTGTGGTCAGATGGAGACCCACCTAATGACCTCAATGACTTGCAACTGTAATTCCGGGCTCAATTATAGTTGTGAATTGACTTCCTGTAGAACTTTCTTGCATTGTAATTATCTCATCAATGAAAGGACTACTGTCATTTTGCCATTACAAAATGCAGAATAACCTGACTGCTTGAAACAACCACCCTACGGAATATAAGATGAATAGGTCTTACTGGTACCTAGGCAGCTGGGAACTCCCAAGTACGCCGTCTCATGTTTCTGATAGAAAAAAAGACGATGCAAATGCACTAAAATAACAATTCTTCTTATATCATTTACCATTATGTTGAGCAAGACTACTAGGAGACAAGTCTATGTGTGGTGTTTGTGTATGTGCATGTGTGGCTCGTATTTGTCAACATTCTGACAGTAAAAAGACAATTTTATGACATGAAAGTTACATACTTTTACTTACAAAGCAAAAGATAGCAAAAAAAAAATGTAAGCATCACATTTCAAATGTCATCAAATATCAATTGGTTAATAAAAATAATAACAAAAATATCACATGTAATTTATTTATTTATTAAATATGCTACTCACCTCACTATCAAATGACATGGCAGATTACACAATAAAAATAATATAAAACATTAAAATGACAAATACTAAATTAAAATTAACAAAGGTTAGGTTAGGAATGAATCATTACTACAGATCAAGTAGAAACACTTGTTTTTCCAAAGTGATGATAATTATTCCTACTTCCAAAGTTATTTTTTAAATTATTAGTTTATTTATTATCTTCTTCCAACATTTTTACATCAGTACAAAAAGAAACCAAAATCATTATATGTATGATTGAAGATTTTTTATTTGCAAAAAATTGTCTCTATCAGTAGGATTCAGTCTTCTACTGATGCTTTCTGCATCCCCTGATATGCTAGCATTTGCTTAGGACAGGTCTATCTCAGTTTTTCTTTTTTACAGAGACAGTGACTCCCCAAAAGGCTATGTTGGGAAACCAAAGGCCTAAGAATAAACAACATGTACAGAGATTTTTTTAACATCAAAAAAGAGGGAAGAGCAGTTGCTTAAATGTTATTCAAAAGTTCAGGTTAATTTAGTAGTCTATGTTATGATGGTGAAATAGAATAATGGATAAAAGATATATTGACTTATATGCAGTATGCCATTTATTAATTTAATATATGCAGTAGCTGGTTTTTAATAGTAATTATTAGAACAACCCATACAACTCACATTTAATTTTCTACTTGCTTTAAGAATATTTTGTCACAAAAGTCCATTAAACTAGCTACTATATTTACCTAATCCACTTAAATATCAAAACTGTACCTGGCCCTAAATGTCGAAGTATAGCTATAAAGTAGTCTTTCTCAACTTTTTTTTTACTCTGGAGCAACCTTTGAAAGGAACCTCAGTATAAAAATAGCAAAAAATATGTTCACATCTAATCTATGCAATCCATGTTTTACAACATTTAAAACTAAAGCAAAGTGGCAGCTAAAAATTGTAGCATGTAAAAATTCCCACCACTTTAATGCTAGCATTATGAGGTGCTGAATGTTCAAAAAACAATGTTTACTATTTTCAGCCATGAGCTCTTACAGAACCCCTGGTGACCTCTGGTGGAAGACTATCTGAGAAGGGCTGCAATAAGGTATAGCAATAAAGAAAGCAGCTCAGAAAAAGATGTCATTGTCACCCACACAGAAGAAACTATAACAATGTCCTGCCTATTGATTTTAGCCACCAAGAAACAAAAAAGCATGAACTGTACATAAAAAGATTTGTCTAACCTAATATATAGGGTGGGCTTGTCTTTGCTCATTTATTTTTATTTTGTACTTTTAGCCACTCTTGGCAATTTCCTGGACTAGTCCCTTGAGTTTTCTTGGCAAGGTTTTTGGGAAGTAGCTTTTCATTGTCTTTTTCTTAGGACTGAGAGAGATTGATTAAAGGTCACCCAGCTGGCTTCTTGCCCAAGGCAGGATTACATGGTCTCATGGGTTTTAGCCTGATTCCTTAATCACTATACCAAACTGGCATATATGCTGTGTTAATCAGGAAAAAGGGAATTTGGTTAGAAGAAATAATATAGTGGAGGTTTAAGGGAAGCATGTGAAAATTTCCTTTTGCAATCTTATGTTGAACCAAAGTTATGAAGAGAATATTCTGAATTGTATCAACAACAGTTAGGCAAAGATGACATTTCTTGGATCTAATAAGAAATCAATTATAATGAATTTATGACTTTTTATTGCTGTGCCTTCAAATTAGAGTTGACTTCTGGCAACTGCCTGAACCAGTCCCTACAGTTACTTGGCAAGATTTTGAGAATTGCCATTTCCTTCTTTCTAGGGCTGAGAAAGAGTAATTGGTCTAAGTCACCCAGTTGGCTTCATGCCTAACATGGGACTAGAACTCATGGTCTCCTGGTTTGTAGCCTGTTGCCTTAAACCATTACACCAAATTGGCTCTTGCTAAGGTTTAAACAGATATATTTCTGTATTGATGAACGTAGAATGCATTCATAAAGTTAAAACAAGTATTACATTTGCATTAGTTATACATGTTTCTGTTCTTAGTGCTTCAGAATCACGCCCAGTTGGCCTTGAAGAAGTGGAGCAGCCACCATTGCCAGGAGAGCAAGGTATAAATTTGGATAACAGTGGACATAAACTTTCGGACTTCACAAATAGGCCAACAGGTAATAAATATATTTTATAACAAATATGTTTGGTATATTCAGTAATATATTTTGCAACGTTTCAAATATCCTAAATGTTATTTCCCTGCTATTTCAAAGCCTTTTGGATACTGGATCAAATGTTGTTCTTTATTAGGAGCACAGCAAAATGGTCCACAAACAAGTAGAAAATAAATGTTTTCATCCAGCATTATGGTCTCTCATAAACAACTCATAATTCAAAAAATTATTAGTTGGAATTAGATAACAATATTTGAAAAATCAATTATATTGTATATTCACTGTTACAATCAATATTCATTATTAACCTATAGGCTACTGCTTTCTGAGAATCTATCCAACTCTTTTGGTCAATAATTGTTGACATATTACATGAATATGTGAAACATATTCTATAGGTTAGCCACAATTACAGAACTATTTTCTCCTAACTTTTCTGACTTAGATATTAATTAAAGTAATTGGTTAACTCCATATTTCAATAGTGGTAGAATGAGGAAAAGTGAGAAAAAAGTTTCTTAATATTATGCATGTTTTAATAAATATTTATTATTTTTCTTCTGACGTCTTGTAGTAGTCTCTTCCAAACAGCACCACAAAGTTTCAAAGCATGTTCCAGCTGCTTCATTATCTTACTTTTCTTAGTCTTTTTCAAATCATCATAGTAAGACCAGTTGCATTCCTATGGTTCTTACATTAGAAGCTATGTATGGTTTTAACAGTAATTACTATATCATTGAATGTTTGCCAGTTTCATTTTGACATATAACAACATAATGTTTTTCATTGAGCTATTTGTGGTGACTTTGAAATCTTTACTTGTTAGCCACTAATAAGTTGCACCTTATTGGACAGTACACAGTACGTAAAAGGTTGTAAGATGGGATTTTGCCTTTACTTGCATTTCTTTACACTGAGCCTCATTTATCTTTCTGTTGACTGCTTCATAATGGACAGAAGTCTTTTAGAGGTCTCTGGATTCATACATTTTTTTCATCATAACTAATTGACCGGTTTGGTGAACTTAGGGGGTTTTCTATCTGTTTAAATAATTTAAATAGCATCAGCCCAAATTCAATCCAGAGACACTGGGGGAGGGAGAAGGCTTCACAGTTAGCTTCTCTCCACTCTTCACTTAAACCTAATGTTCTGTTTATTAATTATCTTTTCTGCCAGTTTAAAAAGTGAGAGGTTGTAACTTCTTGTCTTCCTGCCTAACCCATGATTATTATTTTAAAATGTAATGTGCTGCAACAGATTTTGATAAATGATTGTTTTTTTCATGTATAGGCTACCCATCTCAATCAATTGAACAACGATCACTTCAGCAAATACCTCCTCAGCTTTTGCAACATGGTCAGCAGCAACAACAGCAGCAGCAGCAGCAGCAGCAACAACAACAGCCACCACTCACATCTCAACAGACACAGTCACAGCAGCAGCAGCAACAGATGATGATGATGCTCATGATGCAGCAAGACTCTAAATCAGTCAGGCTTCCTGTTTCCCAAAGTGTCCATCAGTCTAGGGGCTCTTTAAATGTAGAAACACAAAGAATGGCAATGCAGCAGGGAGGCAACATGCCAGTTATGGTTAGTCTGCAAGGTCCTGGTATAGTGCCCCCATCTCCTGATAAGCAGAGAATTCCGATGTCAAACAATCCAACTCTAGTGAACAATACACGGAAGATGGTTTACACTGATAATTCACAAAACCCTACCAGCTCTCCACTGGGAGATGTTTCATCTGTTTCCTCTGTTCCTGAAGGAAATGGACCTGAAGTTCCATCAGTTTCAGGTCCTCAAAACACTATAGCATCCCATTTAATAGTTTCACAAAACCAGATAATGATGGCAGGGCCAAAATCTGGACCTCCTCAGATGTCAACTCCCCAAGGAACAAGTCCTCAGCAGCAGTCTAATTCTCTTCCAGGCCCACATTCACATCATTTTCAAAATATTGCTACCACATCACAAACATCAAGACCTAAAACACCAAACAGGGCAAGTCCAAGACCATATTATCCTCAGACTCCCAATAATCGCCCACCAAGTACAGAACCATCAGAAATAAGTTTATCTCCAGAGCGGCTGAATGCTTCTATTGCTGGTCTTTTTCCTCCTCAGATTAATATTCCTTTGCCCCCGAGACCTAACCTTAACAGAGGATTTGATCAACAGGGCCTTAATCCAACCACTTTGAAGGCCATTGGCCAAGCACCCTCAAATCTCACAATGAACAGCCAATCCAGTTTTGTTTCCCCCCAGACTCACAAGTTGGATCCAATGGCTGTCAATCCAGGAAAACAAACAAATGTAAGTGGGGCAAAGCGAGCCAGTCCAAGTAACAGTAGAAGATCTAGTCCTGGATCCAGCAGGAAAACCACACCAAGTCCTGGAAGGCAAAATTCAAAAGCAGCTAAATTAGCTTTGACTTCTCAGCAGAATCCCACGCTTATGCAGAACATGGATTTACAGAGAAATATTATGGTTGGCCCACCTTTGCAAACAGCTATGCCTGGAAGTTTTCAAAATAATGGTATGTTAGCTGCTCAGAACCCTGTAATTCCCGTATCTCTTATGGCTGGGATTTCAGAAGAAAGCAAGGAAAGTTTCAGTGTTTCTCAAGATGGTATATGCCAAAATATGCAGGTTGTCCCAGTGAATAAAGATCAGCAGAACATTGAATTAAAAGTTCCCAGTCAAGACATTAAAATATTGGTACGTGAAGAGCAACAGAAAAGAGAGGTGCCTCTCACAGAATCTTCTAAGCTTCCCAGTTTAGACGAAAATAACACTATTTTATCCCCAGCTATGCGTGAAGCACCAACATCCTTAAGTCAACTTCTTGATAATTCTGGAGCCCCTAATGTTACTATCAAACCTTCTGGGCTCACTGGCCTTGAGGTACCTCCCACAGTAACTTGTGCAGATGAATTTAAAAAGGTTTCTGGCATACCCCTTCCTTCACAGGATTCCTCTTCTAATAAAGACCCCATTTGTTCCCTAAATTTACCTGCAAATACAGAATCTTGTTCAACTCCGGTACAACAAGAGTTGGGAGACATAAATTCAAATGTTTCTCAAAATATGTCTCCAGCGGTACAGAGACCTATTAGTTCTACTTCTCTTTCTACATCAATCTCACCCAATCAAATAACAGTATTTGTAACTTCCAATCCCATTACATCATCATCTAACACTTCAGCATCATTGCCGTCTCATATGCAGCCCACATTAATGTCTACAGTTGTCACCATGCCTAATGTTGGTAATAAAGTTCTGACATCTGAAGAACAGACAGCAGTTCAAGCTAATGCTCGACCTCAATTTATTACTCCAGTGTTTATAAATTCATCCTCAATCATTCAGGTTATGAAAGGTTCCCAAACAAATACACTTCCTGCAACCCCAATTACTTCTAATTCTAGTTTAATATCACAGCCTGTTACAGTTGTTGGTCCTTTACATTTATCCCAGAATATAAAGTTTTCATCTGGGCCTTCTACACCTAGCTCTTCAACTAATACTGCTGTCACAAGTATGTCAACAAACCGACCATTGGTTATTAATTCATTAACAACAGCTACTCCACTTCCTTCTCCTTCATCAACTATTCCTTCAAGCACTTCTTCACATCCTCCCAGTCACTTAAGTAAAGATTTCAGTTTAGAGGAGATGAATTCTCAAAATTGTGCCTCTGCTGATCCATCCATAGAAATGGCCTCACAGTCAACTGCTGGGGTTTCTCCATCTCGTGCACATAGCCCTGGGTCTTCCAGCAACCGGCGAAGTCCAGTTTCAAATGCTAAGGGAAAGGGAAAGGTGGACAGAATTGGTCAGATTTTGCTAACAAAAGCATGCCAAAAAGTCACAGATGTTTTTGATAACGGGGAAGAACAATATGCTGTGGAGGGAGAGTGTCAGGAACAAGATGCTTCAGTTCCTAGCAGCATGGAGGCAGAACAGTCTGCTGAAGTAGAAGACAATGTTGTGGCAGCTCCGGCTTCCACTCTTTTGAAACACAGCACTTGTGGAACTAGTAATTCAAATATTGGTAATACTGCTACTGTTCCTACATCAGTATCGCTAAGTTTACCAGGTGGCACTCCTACTACTGTACTCTCAGTAGTAAGCACTCCAGTGATGTCTGAAATCATATCTTCAATTCAGAGTACTAATGGAAACCCTGGTAGTATAGCAGATGAACAGGTTGGGATTGCATCCGAAGATGAGAAAGTGGAAACCCACCATGAATTGCCACATAATATGGGTATGTATCCCATGTACTTTGGCAAGCCCTTCTTGCCAAAATAAACAAATAGAATGAATTTGCTTGATATTCTTCATGTAGGAGTTTTTAACTAGAAACATTTGGAAGAGACCACTCTTGTTTGCATATGTCAGACCTGAAACTTTGGAAAAATTGACGGGAGGATATTTTATGAAAAATGTATAGTTTGGATGAAATATTGTTTAAAACTCTGGTTTAAAAACCTTCAGGCATACTAATGCTCCAAAATGGAAAGTTCATAATATTAATGCTAACCCTGCAATGTTATTGTCTGGGTTATTAAACAAGTAGCACAATTACAGTGAATTTGGGAAAAACATTTTTACATATCATATTTTGTTTCTTATCTTTGATATCAGGTGAAACATACTAATACATATTGAAAAATCCATACAAATGAAGAATAACCTGAAAGAATTGAGAGAATTTTAGTTTGGGATTCAGTTAACTGACTGAGTTAGTGCATTGCATCAGTCCTTCAGCTGACAGAAAACTGAATTGATGTAAAATTTGTTTTCTACTCTGGTTATTCTAAGCACAACACTATATTTGTGCTGTACTTATTTACAGCATTATAGGACGTGTTAAGGACTGGTGAATTCCCCAGTGAATTTCTTCCTTTTCCCACTGTATTTATTGTATTAAGGTTTGGATAGGAAACATCCAGGTATACATAATTGATAAGATCTTATTTGAAGCGTTGGAAGGAGTTCTGAGGTTTGCAGTTGAATATTAGGAAAAGTTTCCTAACTGCAAGAGTAGCTTGACATAAAATTTGGGGGAACATGACAGACCACCTTTCACTTAGTATGCCCAAACCAAAGTTAAGTAGCCATCTGCCAGCAATGCTTTACTTTGGATTCTTGCCGGAGTTCAACTCAGTGGTCTAGAAGTTCCCTTCCTATTTTGTAGTTCTGAAACTATATTTTGAACTGAGTTTCCTTAAATTTAGTTGGTTGATGCCAGGTGCATATGTCCAGCTGTAGCAATAACGGATAGTACTGTTTGAGAAGTAAGTTGTACTCTAAAGATTAGTGACATTAGCTTGGATTTTGAAATCTCTGGCAGTATTTCATATAATGGACATTGTTGCTGGTAGAAGAAGAAAGGATACTTTTTTTCAATTGTATGATGTGAAATTTCAAATAATTGCAGAAAGTTAAGTGTACCTTAATGAAAAGCAAAAATGATAAAAGGGCTCATCAAAGGGAAAATGAATAGTTCTATAAAATGTTCTCTAAAAATGTCTCTAAATAGTTTTCTAAAAATGAGAGCTTTTTTTGGCAGAATAATGTTGAATACATAAAAAGAACTTGGATGCATACAATGTAACTGATGGTTATCTTCTAACTATCAGAGGATTGACTTGCCATTGTAATGCTATAAAATTTCAGAAGTAGATACAGGTTGGGAACCATTTTGCTGCAGCAGTTAAGATAATCAGACTAGAAACTGGGAGACCATGATACTCTCTGAGTCCTACGAAGAACGGAAAGACAAACTACTATGTTGCCAAGAAAACTGCAGGGACTAATTAAGGCAGTTGCCAGGACTAAACACTAATTTGAAGTCACAACAACAAAGAGTACATTATAAATTAATTACAATCCTAAACCAGGCAGTCACTAGTAGTCAACTCTGATTCTGAGCCCTCTCCCACCCCCAGCCCCCCAAAAAAGAAGATGATGTGGGTTGCTATCTGGTGAACATAAGATAAAACCTTCTCTATGGAAGATCTTTTGATGATTTCATTCCTAATTTGCAGGTATCAGAAACCAAGATATGTCTAAGGATACAGTTATAAACACATTGTTGAACACGTATAAATAAACACAAAAATAGAAATATGGGGTAATATTCTTATATATACCAATATAGTAGATTCAATATATCAGTATTTCAAGTTGACAAAGTAACTTTTAATGTATCAAAATTCAATTAATATACTAGCCATCACTTTATAATTAAGAGATTTTTACATTTAGCACATTATTTTTATAGAGTTTTCCTAGCTGGTTTATAGTATTCCCAAAACATTGTAGAACAGAATGTTCTGTTTCAGGAATTTCCATTCTTAGAACAACAGTATCTTGCCATATAAAATGAATCTCTTTTTCCTTCCCTTGCATAGTTGAAATGAATTTTATATATAATGTTTCTTAAGATTGTATCATAGATTGATTTTTAATTTTTTTTCTTGCTTTAGCATCTTCGTGTCAGACTCTAAGTGCAACACCAGAGAGTGCTATTCAAAGAACAGGTATGTTTTTCTAGATAACTGATGTAGGGCTTCATGAAGTTGTGTGTGTGCGTGTGTGTATAAGTAATTATAATTATAATTTGTATCTGTGTGTATAATTATACAGGATGTACCAAAAGTCAGACACCATAGGCTAGTCGCAATATGTTATATTTTATTTCATGAATGTATATTTATTTTCATAGAAAATGTTACTGTTTGTAGAAATGCTCAATGGTCAGCCATCAAATTAGAAAGGAAATGCTTAGAACAAAAAGACAATCATTTTGAATATTTAAGGTAATTTATATAATCAATGTTGGTGAGTTTGTAATTTTGTACAGTCTACATAATTATGTAGGATGTACATTATGTAAATATAATAGAGTAGAGTAGAATAGAAATAGAATAGAATAGAATAGAATAGAATAGAATAGAATAGAATAGAATAGAATAACAGAGTTAGAAGGGACCTTGGAGGTCTTCTAGTCTAATCCCCTGCTTAGGCAAGAAACCCTACACCACTTCAGACAAATGCTTGTACAATCTCTTAGAAACTTCCAGTGTTGGAGCATTCACAACTTCTGGAGGCACTGATTAATTGTTCTGTCAGAAAATTTCTCCTTAGTTCTAGGTTGTTTCTCTCCTTGATTAGTTTCCACCCATTGCTTCTTGTGCTGCCCTCAGGTACATTGGAAAATAGCTTGACTCCCTCTTCTTTGTGGCAGTCCCTGAGATATCGAAACACTGCTATCATGTCTCCCCTAGTCCTTCTTTTCATTAACTGGACATACCCAATATACTCCATTAGAAGAATTGTTTTTAAATTACAAGAATTGGGCCTTATGCCCTCTGAAACAACATTGCCCCGAGATTCATATGACATCCACACTTGACCTCATTTAAATATGCCTTCAAAACCTGATTGTTTCCCCAGGCTTTAGGTCAGAGTGGATGATGAATCCAGTTTGTTAGTATTTCATGTCCTGGCTCTTCCTTTTTACATTATGTACCTTTACATTTTCTATTATTTTTCTAAATTACACAGAGTTGTGATGCATTGGGGGGACAGTCTATACTTTTTACAAATAAATAAAATCTCTTGTACATTCAAAATTAATTTTATATTATATTGGATCTTACACTGAATTTTATACTGGACAGTTCCTTAGACAAGGGAATACATTTAAAATAATTTTGAATGTAGTTTTTGTTTTGATTTTACTTACAAGGTAAAATACTTTGATTATTGCAGATGGATAATGTTTGGGGGTTTCTGCACAAAGTATTAGCATTGTGCAAGACATTTGAAAGAGGCCAATTGCAAAGTGTGTTCCCTGAGCATTTAATGCCTCTTCTAAGCACAAAAGCAGCTGCATACTCTGGAGTCCTCAGTGTCAGTTCTTTGAAGGAATTCTCTGACTTTCCTTATATTTCCACATGTGCATGGACTATATCCACTGCTTTAATATTTTAATGAGGAATATATCGTTAATGTAATGTGCCCTCCTAAGCACCTCTCTCAAATATGATGTGCAGCCCTACAATTTATTTTAAAACAAACAGTAACCAAATGTTAAAGAAAGCTTGATCAAACACAGGCAAGAACATATTTTTATGTTTGTTATGGAAGTAAAAGAAGGGGGAAGAGTCTTGGTTTGTCTTCTGTGTTGCATCCTTGAGCAATTGTCTGACTGATAGTGAAGCTAAGTGGAGAAGTTTTCTGGCTTCAGAGTTCAAGAATTAAATTGGAATTCTTAAATGTGTTGTGTGACAGTTTTTCAGATTAGCGAGGATAAGCCTATTAGAACCTACATGGATTTACTTACAATAGATACTTTTTAAGGCATTTATCAATGGAGTTGTATGACACATATACATCAGATTTTTTGCAATCAGTTTCAGGGTTTATGCCTAAGGAAGTGGGCAAGCTGTTTGAATCAGTCCCATCAAGTGTGGGTCTTTTCCCATTTTAGCTAATAGTACCTCACAGGCATTTAATGCCTTATTAAGTAAACTGTGGTACCTGCTACCTTGAAGAGAATTGGTGTGATGTTCTCTTCTAGACAGACTATCTGGGAAGAATTATATGAGAATTAATATACTTTTATTGTGCTTCAAATATCAGTTTGATACATTCTGAAGGAACATAGCTCAGAATATAGCTGTCCCCGAGCTAGAAATATTTAACAAAATGATAAATTAGCACTGTACACAGGCATTCTTGAGCAAAACTAGAGCATCACACACAAGCACAACTTAAGAATGTGGGTTGGGAATGGGATTAATTCATAATAACAGTTATTTAGAGCAGGACAGACAGAAATGGGGAAGAACATTCTAACAGATATACAATAAAATATCTTACCAAATTTTGATTACAGGTTTACAAGGTCACAGCTTAAATATCCAGTTAACTTATATGTAGTGAGGTTGAGGAGGATTCTGAAATCTAGTGAATTAAGTATAGTTATTATAATTTGAAAAGATGTTTATTTTCAGATCAGAATCCCTATTATGCAGGACTATTCTGTTTTATACATATTTCTGAATATTATAAATTAATTAGTATTGTGCCCATCACTTATTTTAAGTAGTAATCCCAGAAATTATTTTCATATTCATAAACACACATATATGTACTTCAAATTTAGATTGGAATTTTTTTTTCTTTTCAGATCCAGAAGCAAATCCTGCCATTATCACTGGCCTTTCGTAAGTAATTAGTTACAACAAGCAAAGAGTAAATCTTTTTGGTGCAAGTTTATGTGAATATGTATCTATTGTATATCATTAAAAGCAGGATGCTTTGTTTTAGTTTTGAGCATATTTAGTCTTCATCCCCTCCCCCCACCCCCATAATAGACAGAGAGGTAATGCAAATTAAGATTTGGTTCTTACAAAGATTTGCATGTGAAATGGATTTTGCATTCCAAAGATATCCTGTTTACTGGCATAGACCATAATTCATATAGACAGTGATAACACTTATCTAAGAACTGTTTATGAAAAAGCTTAATATAATTTGTCTTGCAATTAAATGTTGTAAAGCAGATAATCTTTCTTTGAATGAAATGAAAAGCTTTTTTATTGTAGCTCCAATTTCTGTGCTTTTTGTTTTATTTATTTTTATTTAAAAGAGTTATATGGCTGCCTATCTTATGTACCATAAACGGTAGATTTTATAACAATAGTAGCATAAAAAAACCTAATAAAACCTTCATCAAAAACTCGGAACATTATAGAAACAAAACTCCATACATGAGCACTTAGACTTACTGGGCTCCAGTAAGTACTTTAAAAAAGAGCCAACTCTTTAAGGCCATCCTTTTACACATTATTTTTCTGTTCAGAAGGCAAGCAATATGTTTTGTCTCACTCTGCTGAAATGGTTGCCAGATCTAACTTTGTGTCCCAAATGCAAACTATGTGCTTTAGTACCTTGGAAGATTAGCCTGGGGTTTATGAAATGTATGGAGTAATGTCTTTGGTTATTACCTATTAACATTTCTAGAAACATTTACTGTTGAAAAGTTAATGCTGATACTATCTTGCTTATAGATATCACTTTTCTTTTGCCACGAATTGTTTATAAACACACAACCGTTACCTCCTTTTTATCAGTAATGAGTCAAAGGAGAACTGTGAAAAAACTAAAACTCCAAGTAGAAGAAATTCAAGGACAGAGGAGCCTGCAGTAGTACAGGAGACAATGGAGAATGGTCAGCGCAAGAGGTCATCAAGACCAGCATCAGCATCCAGCACTACAAAAGGTAGGGAAGAAAATATTTTGAGCAAAAATAAAAATAAAACAAGAAGCTAGATAACAAGTGCACTTGGTACATTTTATTTTATACATGGTATTGAATTTCAGAAATGGGAACAAAGATGAATAAATATGATGTATCCAGTTTTAGTTTTCCTTTCTGTTGTTTAGACTCTTCTACAGAGTTAAGTGTAGCACTAGCAGACAAAGCAAATGGCTCGATAAAGTTGCATGTACAAATGTAGGCATCCTGTTCAAATTGTATTTTTCAAAGAATCCCTAAATGAACAAAAAGTGGCACACCCCTGAGTTGATACAGGGTCGTGCACAGCTTTTTTTTCCTCACTTTTTATATAAGTTCCAAGGAAGAAAATATGAATATGGCAGTTGCAGAAATTTGGATACTCAGTTGAGTCAGTACTCCTTATTTTTAGAGTAAAGATGAAATGAGCCCCTCAAAGGTGATTGACTTGTTAGGCCTACAGTTAGGTTGTTTGTTTTTAAATCAATGCTGATTCCTGTGGATTGCCTGGATAACTTTCTGCAGTTTTCTTGGTAAGATTTTGGAAGTGGTTTTCACTGACTTCTTCTTAGAGCTGAGAGAGAGTGACTGGCCCAAGATCACCCAGTTGGCTTTATGCCTACAAGAACGCCCAATCTCCCAGTGTCTAGCCTCACACCTTAATCACTACACCAAGCTGACTGTCACAATTAGTTAGTTGACTATGAAGTTCCTCAAAAAGAATATTGAAAATCCTGGAGGAAATCCAAAACACACAATATGTACAAGGGGAGCTAATATTTTTCAACTAGAAGAGTTCTGAAATTCCAAAAATACAAGGACCTTAATCTGGCTGTATTAAATGTTTGGAAGATGGTTATTTTTGCCAAAGGAGGTGAGAGTGTCGTACTGGCAGAATGCCCAGAATTCTGCACCTGCCATATTGCCCTTTTAATTATTTTGAATCTAGTAAACAGCTGTTCATAAATCCTAAGCATGTTCTTACTTTTTCAAAAAGATTGGTTTAACTTTACACTGGTAGAGGTTGTGACTGTTCATATAGGAAATCACTGAAATTCAACAGTTTTACTAGGGGTGCCTACACTAGATCCTTGTTAGATATTAAAAGACTTAAAATAGTTTCTAATACACAAAAAATGTATCTCTATCAGCAAAACTTGGTTTTGAATGTCTGAATTAATTTTAATTAAAGTTTCACTTTAGCTACCAATGGCATGGCATGAAAATGAACTAGTTTTGGCCAATAAAAGAAATGTGTTGTGTTGCATTTTATGTGAAGTTTTATGGAAGAGTGGTTCAATTCGCAGATATTCAGATGTTAATTCTGTGAAATGGACAGCTGCCTGCTGTTTCAGAAAATAAGATCACCAAAGGGGACGGTTCCCCTCCTCTCCCTGCACAAAATGAAATATGTGGGTTTTTAAAAAAACAACAACATGATTTAAATGAATAGATATTACAATTCCCATATGGAAAATAAAATATGACATTTGATATAAAATTACATTCTATTCTTCAATAAGAGATACCCAAGAAAATGTTTTCAGTTATCATTATACAACACATTTGCTTTTCCATTAACGTTATGCCCATCATATTAAAGAAATATTGTTTTGAAGTATGAGATACTTTTATTCAAAACTACATTTTTAGTAGATTTAGGAGGAAACACAATCCTGGTATAACTATCTCATCTGAAAAATTGGTAATCCTGTTTTCTGTAACAGTACTATGCATGTAGTACTAGATCTGTCTAAGCAGAGTAAGCTGCTGAATAAACACATAGGGTTGGGGTGTTCAGATTATGTTGATAATTTATCCAGATATAATTGTTTGCTCCTGCTCCTTTTTTTAATACTATGATGGACAACGTTGTTTTTGAATTTTTAAGATTCTAGCATAGACTTGTACTCAGTAAATGAAAGAAATTATCTAAAGAACATGGTGGACTCTTTACCCAAAACAGAAAATAATTCCCTGTATCTATTTCATTTAAATGTTCATACTTAATTGATTTGTGAATATTTTTTTTCAAACTAATTTCTCCCCTCTAGAAACAAATGCTGGTGCTATGCAGTCAAAAAGAAGAAAATCCAAATGAATTACTGAATGGATATGCAAGCTGTATAAATGTGTGAATTTTACTTAGCAATTCAGAGTTCTGATCTCTTGCTAAATATTAAAAATAATTACAGTTCTGTACAGAAATTAATTTTATTATTATATGTTTCCAATAAATGCAAACTCTTTTCCTCTAAAGGTGTAATAATGGGAAGATATCAGTCTATTTGTTAAATTTTCTGATTTTGTAAAGTCTTGCTTAGTACATCAGATCTAGTGTGTTGTAAAAAAATCTCATAATTGTAAATTTATTTTTATGTTTTCACTTTTCATAGGACAAATAGAGTACAGGGTTGTCATTTTTTAGACATTAAAATATTGTACTGTGCTGTTTGTCAAGTACTGTATGTGAATAGCAATTGAAAGGGTTGTATATGACCCAGTCTTGGAAATGTAAATAGTTTTATTATATAGTAGGTTTGATGTATTTGTTGTAGAAAAGGACCAGTGAAACAAAATGAAATTGGAGGATTTGTAAAATGTGGATTATCCTAGTGCTCTAAATAAATGTCATTGACTTATACTTCATTTTAGAGATAAATTATTTTGCCTCTACATCCTTCTGCATGGAAAGAAGGTTATTGAGGAGTTTCAGAACAGCATGGAACATTTCATTTCTTTCAGCTTCTGATCTACAGTTGCTACTACTATAACACTGAAGAAAACCTATACAGAGCACTAAAAATTGTCCTCATCTCTCCCATATGCTTTGCAAGGTGAGATACATCATCAAATAGTTTTTTTGAGAAGAGGAAGCCTTGGTTCCCACAGTTAGTCCTTCCTCTATTTATATAAAAACTTCTTTATCCCTGCATGAAGAACAACAGATACTTACAATCAGGAAACTATGCAGTATGGCCAATGCATAGCAGCAATGGGGGACACCGCACTTAAAAGAAAGTTGGTTTTCAGTACCTTTCCAGTATCTTTACAATTACACCACAGCATACCACAAAATAGTTCGAAGCAGTTGTGTCCTTTTTACTGCCATCAAATTGCAGAAGCAAAAGTAAGGCCATCTAAACATTGGACAACCTCTTTTCTATTGCTATTGGCAATATTTGTAATGGAACCAACTGACCCCATGGATTAGAATGCTGGTGGTCTCAAAGGACCTCTGGATCTTACCCCCTGATCCAACCTTCTGCTTTGGAACATTGGACAGATAATTCTCACTGGCGTTATCTGTATTCTAGGGAGCAATTTACCTGGCTACATACACCTAACCCTTGTGTATGCAAATGTTCTCCCAACTGCTGATGTATCGATAATAAGTACTATTCTTGCATAGTGATAAGTTTACAGTGACAATCTAAAATGAAGTTTGTGAAGACACACAAACTGATACAATATGAGGAAATATTGTGCATTTTTGTGCTTCTTTATTCTGCCTTGGTTTACCATCACCTAGAACAGTGATGGTAAACCATTTGGGCTTGACATGTCAAAACTTCAGAAAATGCTTAACTTGATTCTGCTGATGTGTTATTCCCGCCCCCATGAAAAAAAAGGAACTATTCTATATCTCTTCTTCCTCCCCCATCTAGGACATGCTGATGAGCAGCACTCAGCAGCGGCAGTGCTGAGGCTGGGCCTAAAGTTGAGGCCCAGGCCTTGACTTCAGCCCTAGCACCATTGCTGCCACACAAAAAGGTCACACCGCTCCCGCAAGGAGAGCAAGCCTTGTGGAATGATGTGATTGTTTGCACGGTCCAGCACTCCCCAGGTTCTGCCACGTGCCATTTACTTTCAGGTGCTGTTCTTCTTTTGTTGACAGGTCCCTGTGGCTTATCCAGGGCTGTTTTGGGTCACATAAGGTCTTCATTCTTGAAGCAGATTCATAGAAGGCTCTTCACGGCCTCTGTAGCCTCCAAAAACCACATGAAAGCATGTCTCATTCTGTGAAATTTTCAAAGGGTCCTAAGCAGTGGTGGGATTCAAATTTTTTTTACTACTGGTTCTGTGGGTGTGGTAGGGGAAGGATACTGTAGAATCTCCAGTCAGAGGTGGTATTTGTCGGTTCTCCGAGCTACTCAAAATTTCTGCTACCGGTTCTCCAGAACTGGTCAGAACCTGCTGAATACCATCTCTGGTCCTAAGGCTACACAAGAGCACACCCCATTCTCATGCAGCCTGCACAGCATCTGACAATTATGAGAGCATGGAGCATGCTTTTGAGAATTGAAGAAGATGGGTGTGGTGAATGCCAGCGTATCACCCAAAATTTTGTGGTATATCATCTTTGACATATGTCATAGATTTGCCATCATTGATTGCAAATGTGTCCATTTCTGGGCATTATATTTAAAGAAATAAATTGATAAATTTGATTATGTCCAGAAAAGAGGAGATGTAAAAAGACATGAAGGGAAATAAATATGAATATCAGCTAAAGATTGTATGTTTAGCCTGGAAAAGAGAACATATCAGGAGATATGTTATTTGTTTTCAGTTATATTAGAAAAGTTATAATGCAGAAGACAGGACCTAATGGTTCAGAGTTTTTCCAGCCAAGCAGCTATGGGATTAAATTACATGGCAGTAGAAACTGGGTTGATTTTAATACCAGTAGCAAAATATGTTCAACAAAGAAATAAACTGTTTGGGAAGATGGTGTTTAAACAAAAGCTAGATGATCACCTGTCAGAAATGCTGTTATTCCTGTACTGTGGTTTAGATGTTAATAGTTAACTGCATGCAGAAATGAATTATTGTGCTGCTCAAATGTAATTAGCTAGATCTACTAAGCATTAAGGCAAATGTTTTGAATTTGAAATATTTTGAATTTGGAGCACTTAACAGTAAGCTCTGAATAAATCTGGGAGCTTGTAATGAGATTATAAGAGTCTTTCATTTTATCTACACATTAAACTTGCAAGGTAGATTGGACTAAGTGGCAAGTTCAGATTCATTCATTCCTCCCAAGTACTGGGTTAGGACGCTGTGTGAGCCCATTTCAATGCATCGGATGTGAGTTATGCTGTAACATGCTTTTTCTTTTGATATTTTGAATTCTGTTAGCCACATCAAGTCACTTGGTGACTGGGCAACCATATAAATTGAAGTGTTTGACTTCTATGATATTCATATAGTCTATTCTAAACCATTCCACCTTTCATTCACTTATATGCAGAATCTTCCTTTAAAATTTTGAAGGGTCAAACAGGGTGATTTGTTTGTCTGCAAACACAATGTTCAAATTCAAAAAGATGAAGACTTTTTCATAAAACTGTCTAATGTCTACACCTAAATATTTTACTGTTTCTAAATTCATGTTTCTTTAAGAGATGAAGATTAATAACACAGACATTTAGAAAATTTTCCATCCAAATCAAACATTTTTGAAACATGTATTTTTAAGATAACAACAGTTTGTTTTGTCCCTGAGTCCATGCTATAGATTTTCTAGATACAAAGGAAAACGACAAAAAAGCTAGAACTCAGCTAGTCTTTCAAGTCTGTTATTACAACAGTCTCCTGCTGATTCAAAATCATTGCATAGCTAACCACAGCTTTAAATGTTGAATATTAATGTTCTTACACATGCACGGTAAGATGTTTTTTTCTTTTTAAGCACCCTTCTGTTGACTTAACTGTACAGACTCAACATACAGACTCATATATAGTTGTGACTTTCAGTATTATTGCAATAAAATCACATTTTGTAAGAAGGCCAATTTTTGTATTGCAGCCATAGTGAAATGAAGCAGGCATTTTGCAAATGTATTAGATGATAGTTTGCACAAGAATTGAAAGTCTTATTAAGTGTTTGGAAGTTGCTCTGCAATTGTGAATATTTGTGTTTATACATTAACTGATGCAGATTCCTTTTTAGGATTTTCAGAAACCAAATATGAGATGTAAATATGGTGTTTATTATCTCCATTTTACATATAGAAAATCAGGGTGTGGGGTCTCATTCTAGCCTTCAGTGAAAAACATAGCTGGAATTTCTCTTTTATAGATGCAGCTGCAAAAGAACAAAAATCATGCCTGGTTTTTTTTTTTGAGGGGAGGTCTACATATGTTCAAAGAGGTTAAAATTCTAATTATATTCTTGCATGTTGGGAAGCTTTGCTGCTTAGCTTTCAATTGGTGTTGGATCTAATTCTAGATGAGAAGGAGAAAACATTTCTTTATTTTGATCTATGTTGCTGCAAAATATTTTTGAAGTAGAGGGGGTAAAATTGTTATCTAAATAATTTGGGTTTCTGGGAAGTTTAGCTCCATGATTATATATTTATTTCTTCTATATTACAGGGATCTAAAAATTGTTTTGCTGGCCTAATCAATAATCCTGTTTCTTACTATAATGCAGTAAACAAAGCAATTTGTCTCCAGCAATAGCCAGGCAGAACTATTGGGGACATTGGAGGTAGGGCATGATGTAATGGCCCTGCAATTTGCTTTGAGCACCTCTGACCATCAGAGGCATAAGACAGAACCTTGTGGTTGTAAACATATTTAAGGCATCTCATATTTCCTGAATCTGGTAATTTCTTACCACATAGCTGGTGTGTTGATTTTCCAGTTGTGTTTATTGCATTCAATTCAATAGGAATATGCTTGCAGTGTTGTAAGATAAATGGTATCACTGGTGAAGTCCAAGGCGCTCTCTCTCTCTCTCTCTCTCTCTCCCTCTCTCTCTCTCTCTCACACACACACACACGCCTTCAAGTCAGAAATATTTGTCCACATGCACAGATGCACCTATAAATATATAAACTTATCAACTGGCCATTCAGTCTCTCAGCTTAAAGAAGCAAGACAAAGGCAAGATTTCAGAAGTGGTTTGCCACTGCTTGCTTCCTAGGGCTGAACGAGAGTGGCTGGCCCATTAGCAAGAAGTTGCCAACATATTTTATTAATTACCTCACACAAATGTTCTGGGAGAAAATTCAGCAGCATTTATCAAATTTTGGCTGATTTAAAAAAAAAACATGCATGTTTACGCCAGGCTAGTGCTTGAGCAATTACTAGCATATCCAATGGCTATAAGCTTGACTGGGAAAAAGTTAGAGGAAAACCATTGACAAGAAAACAACATAGTTGTATCTACTTAACATTCTAGTAAAACTCAAGGGAGTCATTTGTAATTTTTATAACCGCATACCCAACTCAGTACCATCTAATTATATATGTTTCCTATGGAAGATCAACATTCAGGAAAAGTTGCTGGTGCGCAATTAGGGCTATAGTCAAACATAATGCATATTTTAGTGAATTTTAAAATAGGAACCAACCGCCTGGAACATTGGAGTTATTTTTGGGTTTCACAAGTGAATCCAATTATTAGGTGTCTAATGTTAGATCTCCTCTAACATCTGTATCAGTAACTATTACATCAATGAAACTGATAATTTTTTCTGAAGCATTTAAATTTTCTAAGTATTAAGTAGAAGGAAGAGGGCCAGGAAGCAAAAATAATAATAATTCAAAGGATTCATCTCTGTTGATTCTGTAGAAGTTGAACTTTATTTTTAAATATCTCATCAAAATTTGATATTAAGGTTATACCTTGGCTAACAATGGCAACTGGGACTGGAATTGCTAAGTGATGCAGTCATAAAGCACAATATAATCATGTGACCATGCTACTTAGTTCTGGCAGTCCTGGTTCCTGTCGTTTGTAAGGACTGTACCAGTCATTAAGCAAGGACCTCACATGACCACAACTTACCAGTTCTTGACCACAACTTATCAGTTCTTGCCACCTTCCCTATTGATTGCTTCTGAGAAGCCAGCAGGGAAGGTCATAAGTATCACTCATTCGTCACTACCACAAATTTCAGCAGCTGCTGAACAAATGGGTGTAAGCCAAGGGCTATCCTTATAGGCTCGCCAAAATGTGTACTCAATCCCCTAAATTGCCTCAGAAAATTATATATTCAAATATCTCAGTAGTAATTCACATTCCCTAGCTTTCAGCTGATAAATCCTTCATGAAAATTTAGGCATCTAGAAAAAGTATGTTTGAGTTATATTGATAAGACATCTTGATTTGCCAATTTCCAAGAAGCTGCTGTTACAAAGTCATTTAATCAAAGAGGATAAAAGTTGCAAGCACAACATTAAAAGAAGTTAGAATAATTTGGCTCATTTGTATGTGAAGGGAACTGGCATATTCTTTGATTACTATAATGTTGGTACATCTGACTCAGCCACATCATAGAGCCTATTTTAACTATTTGAAATAGAGTCTATTTCAACCCTATTTCAACTCCAAATTAAATAAATGCTCTGAAACTAATATCAAATTAAGTATATTTGTCACTCACATCATCTGTACTTCATGAGTCAGAAGTCCTATAGCTTCCTGGAAAAGCATGATCATTAGCACATATTGATAAATACAAATATTATATTCTGAAACAACCAAGATGCTGACAGGGTTGGTATTCTTGGCTGCTATCCTAGAGCTCAGAAGTTGGTTCCAAGGAAAAGATAAGGACTCCCAGTGATGGAAGTTTTTAGCTTCTGGTCTGCTGCTATTAAGATTCCTTGCCAGGTCTCCATAGCAATAACTGGTGAGCATCAACAACTGTTCAAAGCAGAAAGCCAATCCATTGGAGGTAGGGGATGGATTTGCCATCAATTTCATGACAGTAAGGATAAAGTGATTAACACCAGCTAATTCCTTTATAATCAAAACAAGCCATTTAGAAACTATGTTCAAGTATCATTATGGATGGGGAAAGAACAAATAGGTAAGAATGACAGAACTGGGGAAAGAAGCAAACATTTTAATATCACTTGGATCTCTATTCATTTTGCAAACATTTTTTTCATCATTTTGCCCTTTTTTAACATATTTAAATGAATTGTTTTAATTTTGGAAATAAGTATTTAGATTCAGAATCTTTATTTCTGTCAGGCTAGCGTTCATCAAGAACATAACTGAATGGGCACTATTAGAAAAGTGCCAAGATAATTGAGGTCTGCCTCTAACTTTAGGTATAAAACATTCTGTTCAGCCATTCATTGTAAGTTTTAGATATATAGACCAGGATCCATAGAACTACACAGCTAATTCTTTTACCACAAGGATTTTGTTTTTGGATCATAACTCCATTTTTCCAATGGCATGTGACAAATTACTTTGTAGTTAAGATTCTTCAAAATATAATTACAATATGAGGATTTGTCATTCAAAATAAAAATGTATAAAACTCATGATACCTGTGTTCTTAAATACATGTAAATTACTCCCTAGATTTAAATATAGAGATATCAGAGGAGTAAATAGAAATAATCATATATTTATCACATTTCTTCTTGTTCAGTTATATTGATATGCAACTCTTGCACTTTATGGGGGGCAATATTATCCTCATGTATCCATTTGGGTGGGTTTTTTTTCCAGATATGGTCAATAAGTGTGGCAAAACCATGGATTACTTCTCCAGTGCAAATAAATGTTCCCTTTTTACCAAAATCAAAATATGGTTTCTAAGATTTTATTTAAAAAAAATCAAGTCTTAAATTGTCCTGAGGTAAAAGTTCCCTAAAATCAACACAGGAAATGAATTTAAATATGGTATCTCCATCATAGTGGAAAAGTATTTTTAAGAATAAATGTAGCTGAAAAACAGGACATGAATATTCTCATTTTCCTAATTAGAAGGAAGAAAAATATAATGAACAAGAAGAAATTGAGAAAAAAATATCCTACCTCTGTTGGCTTTTAAAAAGTAATCATTTTTAATGGAGCAACCCTTTTCCAATAAAACCTCAAAGAAACTAATTCATTCAGAAATAATGCTGATTTAAAGAGATAATCCTGATGCTACAGAAACGGGATAATACCATTCAGTGTTGAAATGGACTTGGAAATCCAAACTTTCAAAAATACATGCACATTATTTTTTAAAGCAAGGTGGACAAGGGGTATCTGTGGATCCTAGTATGCCTGGAAACATCTTTCCTACCTTCAGATTGTTGCCCCCATTTTGTAAAAGACCCTTTGAATGTAAATAACTAACCATAGGAAGCTAACAGCACAAAGTAAAGATCAACTTCATCAGAAATCCTCTGAGTCCCATTCTTAGAAAACTGGGTATAGTCGCAGCAAAAGCCTCACTGACCTTCTCAACTAGGGGAAAAACGGTAATGGGAAGGATCCTGCATTGCTAGGGAGAATAACAAAGCAACTTTGCCAAATTGACATCTGGTAAATGGATGTTTTGTGATCAGCCACACTACTGTGGAAATCCTTTGTGAGAACTCCAGTGACAAGCTTCGAAAATTCTAAACCCAAATAGGTTTCTTATCCCTACTTTAAAAGTTACTTCTGTACTGAAGAGCCCATACATTTCTCTTTGGCATTCACTTATTTAACAGTTCAAAATCCTTTCTCCTTTGATATGTAATGTAAATCTACATATTCATTAATTCACTTCCATTTTCTGTTTAGTATAGGCTTCCCTATGTATGGTCTCTTTCAAATATGTTGGACTACAGCTTCCATCACCCAGTATGGACTTTAGCTAGGGACATTGTGAACATATAATTTCAGCACAATTAAATGGCATGAGATTAAAGGAAGAACACTTTAGAAATACTCCATAGGAAGGCTATGTGTATTTCTGTTACAAGAAATGTCCATGATCAGCCTCATGGAAACATATTTTAAAAAGCTGCACACTTATAAATGTTTATGTTTGCATTTTTTAAAAAAATTGATTTATGTACATACTAGGCTCTTCACTCAACTTGATTTTAATTTAGATATTTTTAATTTAAAAATAATAATCAGAAGCTGGGATGCTGCAAAACATACGTATCAGCCTCCAATAAGAATGTACCTAAGCCTTATGGGCATCCTTTAAAAGTCCTTAGGAAATAAGGATTGCTGGGTAGCTACAACAATACTGACTCCACCTGCTTAGAGAGGAAGGCTGGGTAATGGGGAGCAATGGCTCCAGTTGGCTTTCCGATAAAGGGTATTTGTGGTCCTATTTGGATTTATCATGGACCTCATTTCCAGATGCACCATTTTCTAAAAGTGCCCAGAAGCTTCCAAATATACCTCTGAGCCCTCAAAGGTTGTCCATCTTTTTCTAAACATTTGATCATTAAATTATAGAGCCATTAATAGCATTGTAAGAAACTCTTTGAGTTACTAGTTGATAACCATGCAACTAATTAGATGGAGGAAAAGTAGTCATACCACTTTGCCCTTTTCATAATCACACTTCCTCTGTAGTATTTGTAAACAATGTTAATTGCATCTACTCAAAATGGGCTCTCAAAGTTGTAGCTTTGCATCACATGACATCCTGCACAGGGAATTCAGATTCTATCTATATTCCATATAAAGTCAATGGCAAAATTCCCAGAAATATTCATTGTATTGCCGTGCAGTCTCAAGGTAATTAAGGATTTTCCTTGATAATTCATGAGCAGTCGTTACATCAACTCAGCAAAAGAAACAAATATACAAATTATTTATTTTTCACGGAAGGAAGTATGTTAAAATACATGTCATTAATCTTTAACTTGGGATCCGTTAGGCTTCTTTCTTGTTTTTTTTGTGTTCCATTTTGCACAGGAACCTGGTATCTCCATTTGACATCACAATCTGTTAGGTTTTTGTTTGTTTTTTTTGTCATGAGCATGATGTCAAAAAGAAAGGCACTGATGTCACAGGCTCTCTAGTGCAATAACAAGGGATGAAAAGAAATGACAGGGCACCATGTTCCTCCTGTAACTTATTTAAATTAAAATAAAGGTGATATATTCACTGGAAGCACCAAATTAGTCTAACACTGGCAACTGCTACAATAGCCAGTGTGTGAATTCATGCTACCTAAGGACCAAGAAACACACTCACACAAGAAACATGGTTTCTCTTAACAACCAAGGTACATATATGTTTTTCCAACACTTAAAAAACCCATATATTGGAGATTCAAAGTTGACTTGCTGTCTTGTTTCTTAATGCTAGCAAGGCATGTTGTGTTTCATTCACTATGAGATCCAAATCAAAATCTGGAAATAGGATATAAAGAAGGAGATGGGACATTAAATGCAAAAAAGAAGTCATTGATCAGAAAACATACTTTTTGCTAAAAACAGGGGGAGGGGGGGAGATAAAGCTCAAGAAAAGCCCACAAAAGATCTACCATTTAATGTTGCAAGTTCATGAGAATGTAGGAAGTTCTCACAGGGGAGGGATGATTAATTTCAGAAAATGAGTGAAGACAACCCTCTTGGATGGAAAAAAGCATTGTGAAGAGCTAGTGAAGCTAAAAGTTAAAAGGATAATGCCCCACAGTGTAGACTTCCTGAAGTAGCTTAGTAGTTGTACTGGCGCTGGCATGGTTGGTAGACAAAGTGGCCTTGCGGTTTGGCCCGTTGTGGGCGGCACTCTCTGGCACGGTTCTGCCTCTTCATGACTTTCTGACTCAGCTTGTGCTTCTCTGCCAACTGCTTTGCCCTCTGAATCCGCCGCACTTGATTGACCTTCTCCAAGATGGCAGCCTTGGTAGCAAGAGAAGTGGAGTGGTGTGGGGGACGGCGCTGTAAACAGTTTTCAGGTATTTCGCTGCAGAAAAAAAAGCCATACAGGTTGAGCTGGACTCAGCACTTTTGATATGGCAAACACCTACTTCAAAGGGCATATCATTTTCTCTAAATAGCAAAAGAGTGAGTCATAAAAAATTAATGTAAGCCACTCATCCATAAATGTGATAAGGAACACAAGCTACAACTCCCACAATCTACAACAAAATGCACAATAGCTGTACGTATGGACAATTCATGAAACGTCCCTTCCTCCTACTTTTTTCAGGGATAAAATTATGTAATTATGGATCTGTTCAGGCAGACAGTTCAGCTGTGCAATGAAAACCAAAGGAGAGCGAGTGGGGACTGCTGATGGCTTTGTGCATCCAGGCAGCAGGGGGCATATTTGAGCATGTATCTGCTGTAATGTCCATTCACTGTCCTCCATAGGTAGCAAAATTCCTGGGTTACATGATTCCAGCAAGTAGGAATCATGATATAAACAACATTGATAAGTACTTCCCGCCTGTCTATATGCTTCTATTCACAGCCAAATAGGAATACTATCATACTTGTAGGGATATCTGAAGCTGAGAAGTATGAATGGTACTCTATGAAAGTTGAGAATATCTGAATATATATTTATTTTGCTATATCAAGGAATCCATTTGGTGGAAAAACATTTAACTGGGAGAGTGATATTCCAGCCAGCCTAATAAAATAGGAAGTGATAGTCAAACCAGAACTTAGCAGCATTTGCAAAAATGACATTCCTTAAGCATTCTTTTTAAAACAAATAATATAACCCTGTTCACATGTACTTTGAAATAAGTCCCACTGATTTCACAGAGCCTTCAAAAAGGGGGAAAGGGGGAGAAGTATTTCCAAGTTGTTTCAACTCTTCCCTAACTATTTAGCTCCTCTCATTCACTTATCTGGGTATACTTTTATATAAGGTTAAATGTACACATACAATATTCTGCTTGCAATGCTGGGAGATCTCAAAACACTGAGAACCCACCAGCTCAGGAAATATTGGGCTACGGTATATTTTTTCCTAGCTGTGAAATTTGTGAAGAGGAACAAGGGAGGCTCTTAGTAAATGTCTGGAACTGAACTTACTTCTCCTGGATGTTCTCCTCAGGATCCTCTCTTTCCACAATGATGCTGCTGGTGGTGGTGACATATACAGACATACTGGGATGCTCAATCAAGAGGTCCTCCATGGGGCTGCTCTCCATACTGACAGCATCAGGACCTTCTGCAGTAAAACAGGGGGGAGGGGTAACAAACCAACTCTCATCCATCAAGCAGGGGTCAGGCTGAGAGGGCATGGACCTGCTGACACAGTCACTGAGGGAGTGGGGTGAAGACGTGGTAGGTGGAAGGGACCCATGGCGGCAATGGGAAGCGCAAACAGAATCCTTCTCACCTACCCACTGCTCAGTGTCAAGACTTGAAGCCAAACTATCTAATAAGAGATGGTAGCAATCACCGGCCACACAAAACGGGAACAGCCAGAACAGCAGCAACAATGACACAAACAAAATTCAAAAGAAACATCATAGTGCAAAGCCATTCAACAAGAATGCATGGCAGTGCAGGGTGCGTACAGGAAGGAGAACAGTGCACACATTCAATATATTCAAAGGATGGGAAGGAAGAGGAGGGGAAGGGAGAAGGAAGGAAGGAGGGAAGGGAAGGGAAGGAAGGAGAAGAGAAAGGAGGGGCGTTATTAGTGAAAAAGATACCCCAATGGCATTGGTGTGACTCATACTGAAGTCTTTCCTGATGGCTTAGGACTGACCCAAGATGTTTTCCTATCCTGTGATGCCAATACTCTGCACCACTTAAGATTGCAGCTGTGTGTCACTTGTGGCTTGCTTTCTGACATTCTTTGCCACATTGTCAGGTGTTCCAGTTGGTATAAATCTGTGTGTGCTATTTTATTTGTGGACATAAAATAGGTCTACTTCAGTTGCCTGTGTAAATAGCCCAATAATGATCATGCTGCACAAAGGAGGGAGATGAATATCCTGAACCAAATCAGGCAGTAGATTATGCTACTGGGTTATTAAATAACCAGACACAACAGTGAAAAGAATATTTGTAAATAAAAAGAATGCCTAACTCTCTCCCAAAGAGTAAAAATCAAATGCTGATTAACTGTAGATACTAATGTCTTTAAATGTGTACTGTTCTAAATTCAAGGAGATTACAGCAAGACATTATTTTTGAAAAAAAGGAACAAAAAATGATTCCATAAGGAAATTTGGGAACAGGGAGGATGGTTTAAATTAGATAGGTGGCATCTCCAGCAGACAAGAACTCCCCCCCCCTTCCTCAATAAAACACACCTTCTATCTTATCCTACTAAAATTGACCCAATCACCAGACACTGGAAGAGAGATTTTTTAAAAAATTAAAGCAACAATCCTATACATTTTTAGAGAGACCTATCAGCTTCAGCGGCATAATTTTAACAAATATTGCATCAAAATTTATCATATAATTGTCACTTGTTTGCAACTCCAGGAAGCAGTTCTGTCTTTTCTCAGGCTCACATACCGTGTTTCCCCAAAAGTAAGACCTTCCCCGAAAGTAAGACCTAGCACTATTTTCTAAACCTTGCCCTAATATAAGACCTACCCCGAAAATAAGACCTAGTGTAAATCTCCAGTTCCAGGAAGACTTTTCAGGGAGCAACCGTGCACCCATGAAACACCCCCCCTACACACTCACACCCACTATTTGGCACCATAAATATATAAGACCTACCCCGAAAATAAGACCGAGTGTGTTTTTGGGAGCCAAAAAATATATAAGACAGTGTCTTATTTTCGGGGAAACACGGTAGTAGCCTCATTGGCTTTACTTAACTGTTCCAGTTTCAGGGAGGGAAATGGGATTGTTTCAAAGAGTTGCATCAGGTGCTGTGTCTGTACGCCACATGCAGGGGTGGGCAGCTGGGGGTTCGCAAGGGTTCGGGAGAGCCCCTAGCTAAGATTCTGTGCAGTTTGGAGAACCCCCAAATCCCACCCCTGGCTGGCCCCACCCACCCCACCCTGCCCCTCCAGTAGTCCCTACGCAGCCTGTTTTGGATGCAGGTAAGTGCAGGGTGCCCATGGGGGCTCGGGGAGGGCAAAAAAATGGGCCTCCCAGAAGTTTGGGAAGGCCAGAAATGGGCCTGTTTCCGACTTCCACAGAGACTCTAGAGCCTGGGGAGGCCTTTTTCACCCTCCCGGAAGCTCGAGGAAAGCCTCCAGAGCCCGGGGAGGGCAAAAAACACCCCACCCCACCATGGTGCAGAAGGCTAACTAGGCCATGCCACCATGGCCATGCTCACCCAGCAACCGGAATCCCTTGCTAAAATTTTTGAAGCCCAACCCTGGCCACATGCTTCAAAACACCTCTTTGGAATTAAATGTAAAGTATTCCACATTCCTATTAACAGGGGTGGGATTCAAATTTTTTAACAACCGGTTCTGTGGGCGTGGCTTAGTGGTCATGTGACTGGGTGGACATGGCTTGGTGGTCATGTTACTGGCTGGGCGTGGCCAACTCAACATCACTCACATCAAGGCACACATCTCCTCGCCTGGCCTCTCATGACTGTGGGGATGGTGCAACAGTCATAAGTGTGAAAAATGGTCATAAGTCACTTTTTTCAGTGCCATTGTAACTTTGAATGGTCACTCCACACAAGCAAAGTGCCAGCAAAGGAAGGGAAAAAAACTCCAGAGACGCTTCTGAGCAGGAAGTCTAGTCCTGCCAAGAACGTAATAAGGGTTAACAGAGAGGCAGTTTCAGTAAAGCAACACCAGAATGTTTCCTTCCTGCCTTCCTTACAGGATTAGGCCAGTAATTTCTTCTAACAACGGGTTCTCCGAACTGCTTAGAATGTTAACCGGTTCTAGCGAATAGGTGCAAACTGGTAGAATCCCACCCCTGCCTATTAAGCATGTAAACCTCAAATGCTAAAAGGTCTATCAAGCAGGATGATCACCAAGTTTGCATTGCAATGACCTGATTCTTTCCCAGCTCCTGCATAATATCATTTGAGGTCTTTGTACAAGGACAAAAATGGCCTGACTAGTCTAGACATCATCCTTCCCGCATATGAACTCATACCAAAAGCTGGAATGGTGGCACCCTAGTTATGCAGCCAGACAATTTTTCTTCCGGTTGTAGGTTACAGCAGAAAGCCTTTACATGGGAGATAGGGGTCATGGTGGAGGGAGACAATGGCCTATTTTAGCCCAGTGACTGGGAAGGAAGATGAAACCTGTTTGTCACAGGCAGTTTATATAAGCGAAGAAAACCAAGCTGAATGGTATTTTTTTATAGGCACTATAAATCTGTAGGCCAGACAAGGAATAATGGATGGAAACTGAAGAAGGAGAGATTTAACCTGGAAATAAGGAGAAACTTTCTGACAGTGAGAACAATCAACCAATGGTACACCTTGCCCTCAGAAGTTGTGGGAGCGCCATCACTTGAGACTTTCAAGAAGAGATTGGACTGCCATTTGTCAGAAATGGTGTAGGGTCACCCGCTTGGGCGGTGGGTTGGACAAGATGACCTACAAGGTCCCTTCCAACTGATTATCTGTTAACATCTGTTAAAACTGATTTGAGAAATAATGGTAAGATTTGTTGATAAGGTTGCTTCTGAAAATCTACAGTACTAAAGAGCTCCCAATTCAGGCAGTGGGAGCAGAATTAGCCAAGAGTTCCCACAAAGAGGAAAGCAGGCCACGTCTAATCCTCCAGATTGTCTATTGTCGCAAACTGCAAAACAGACCTTTCTGAACGCTGCCACAGCTGAGCTGGAAGAAAATGTGTTTGGCTGTTAAGAAGGGTGATGTCATGGGAACATGGCAGCATGTTGCTATGTCAGAATCGATGTAAACACCACTTGTAAAAAGCCCTCAGGAATAGATTTTTAGGACACAAAGGCAGCTGCGGTTGACAGAGAATTGGGACTGTGTCCCGCACTACATTTCTGCACAAAGCAATGCACATAGTAATCATTCTTTATTGTATTTGCCTTTACGTTGCCAGTTTCTTCTCTATTGCAGTCACTCCCAGTGTGATATTCCGGACATCTCAGCCACCTAACTTAGAATACTAGTGTTGCAATGCCTTCTTCCTTGCTTTGTTGGTTTCAAACGTAAGGTATGGAAGTATCCTTGCTGACTCAGATCATTGCAGAAAATAGAATATTTTAAAAGTCTTATTTTCACAGTGCTTCTATTAGAACAAAATTGGACATTGGTATGGCTATCATCCAAGCACAGGGGCATAGCACTAAGGTTACACATGGAGACATTTGCTTCAGTTACTAGGACACTGTGGGCATCCCAAATCAAGTTTCTGGTTAGATCTGCTGACATTTGGGGAGGGGATTATCTAAAGAAAAATGAAGTGGTCTCTTGTTTTGATCAAACAATAGAGCTATTTCCCTGTGCTGTTTTCCTAGTTCTGAATTGCCCTGCCTCAAAGCATCTCTAACTGCAGGAGGAAAAAAGCATTGGTTGCTGTAACAAATCTTATTTTATCCTTCATAATAGGGAAGGAAAATTTGTTTCTTCCAAAGGGTAGCAGGAACTCCAAAACCACTGCAAAAGTACCAGTGGAATATAATGTGTTACTGTGAAGAAGAGGGAAAACAACTAGGTGCATCTGGTGTAATAAGATTAACCTCACTGAATGAAAGTTTCCATTTAAATTATATCAACTTTTGTTTTTGTCTTGTTTTGGAGAAGTTTGCCCTCTAGTGCAGAGTTTACCAATCTTTCCAGCTTTGCGGACTGGCCAACAGGTGGGGGAGTGGGGAATCGGATGGTTCTGCATGAGTGGCAGGTAAGCATGCGTATGCGCTCAGCTCCATTCATGCAAGCGGCGGGCGCACACACACACACACCGCTCATGCAAATGGAGTGTGCACACATGCACTTGCCCACTGCTTGTGCAATTGGGGACGCATGTGTGCACTCACCCACCACTTCCACAGCCTGGTTCCAAAGGGCTCAAGGCCCAGTGCTGCCTCCTCTAGTGTGTTCCTGGGTTTGAAAGCTGGACATCTCTGCCTTGGTCTAATGGTGTGTGGGAAAGACCTTGGGAGATAGGAGGAGGCAGAGCTGCAGACTGGATAGCTGGTGTGTAACTGGTACCTCAGCCCACAAAAGGGGGAGAGTGTGGGAAACATTTCAGAAAAAAGATAGAGCTAGTACTCCTGTGAGTGCTTCTTGTGTGGACTTCACTGTGGTAACATCTGGGCAATCAACACATCTTCTGGAGCTCTATACACTTCTAGGGTCACTTGCACAAACACACCAACACAGTATTACTTACATACCATTCTCACACTCCCCTCTAAGGATTAATAATAGTCAGTAGATAATTTAAAATGGGAAACATGGAATCCCATGTGGTCACTGTCAGAATTCTGATCAAAACCAAAATTCTCTGCAGCTTTTTAAAAATTAAATGGAGAAATCATGGCAGCTCACCTGCCTGGCTTCCATTTCAAACAGCAGCAGCAATTCTGAATTATCATGTATATAAAGGAATATAAAGTGTTTCATACATCAAGCGTAAGCTCTTTTTCAAATAATTTAAATTATAATTCTCATAGACAACAAGTTGCATAATGTGTGCCAGTGCACTGATCCAATTATCTCATAGAATTTAACCTAGATTATGATTACTTAATCCAGAGGTGTGCCTGCAAATTTTGAAGTACAGAAGATTATCCTAACTGCCTAAAGACAACAGTAGAATATTACATTAGCTTGCAAAATATATTGTTTGCAATCTGTCCCCTGGAAAGAAGCTTTACTGAACTAAATGGTGCTTACTTTCTGCATCTAAAACAAAATTAATTTTAATAAAAGCCCTTGATCTATTGTAATTCATGTTAATTAAAAACCTGGCCTTTAGTTTAATTAGAAATCCAAATCATCTCACAATTAAATATTACTATTTATTCTGCTAGGTGAACTGAGATCTTCTGATAGGAAAAAAAACCTGGTTTCTGTTTAAAATGGTTTTTCTTCATTCTCTCATTTTCTCTTTGTTAGCCTACCACTCATAATATTAAAAAAGGAAAACTTTAAATCCATCTGATAATCCAATTTATTGGCAAAAACAAAGAAATCTATCCATTAGCTTGGTGCTTAAGCAGATGACATCCTCCCTCTGTTGCAGAAAAATAATGTTTACATCACTGCTCATCACAGCTGATGGATTTGAAGGTGGATACTTTTTTGTTGATGCCTTAAAAAGCCTTGTGCAATTCTGGTACCAGGAAGAAGGTGATCATAATTATATCTCTGATTATCCAGAGGTACGTGTTTAGTTTTTTGTTTTTTGTTTCTCTCCCTTCCAAACAACCAGCATTGCATTTTAATTAAGATGTATACAGACCGTGGTTATTTTTATATAATCCTTACATATAATGATTGTTTTGATTTAAACCAATCTCTTCCAATTGATGCCCTCCAAACCGAATCAGTTTTAATTCCAATACCCCTTAGCTAATACAATGGTTGTGTTGGTTAGGGATATAGAAATGGAAGAAACACCAGGTTATATAACTGGATGGCATATAAATTTAATAAAGTATTATATTTTGTAATGGGGGTGGAGGTGATGGCTCAGTGGTTTAAAGACACTAAGCTTGTCAGTTGGAAAGCTGACAGCCTGGGTTCAAGGCCTGAGCGCTGCACAATGGGATGAGCTCCCGTTACTTGCCACAGCTCCTGCCCACCAAGCACATTGAAAGCATGCAAATGCGAGTAAATAAATAGGTACCACATCAGTGGGAAGGTAAGAGCGTTCCGTGCACCTTGGCGTATAGTCATGCTGGCCACATAACCACAAAAATGTTTTTGGACAATGCTGACTCCCTCAGCTAAGAAATGGAGATAAATATCAATCCGCAGAGTTGGAAATGACTGGGCAAGAGAAACCTTTATCTTTATGTATTGTTATTATTATTTGTTTCAGGAAATTTTATGAAACATCCATCAGTCTCACCAATGTTGGCTGGGTTAGTTCACATACTGCAATGTGTGGGAATTAAAAAGATGGAAAATTTTATGGGCCTTCAGGTGTTGCTAAATTGCAACTGTCAGCATTCCCTAACCTTGGCCATTTTATTTAAGCCTATTGGGACTTATAACTCCAGCTATAAATTCTGGAGGGCCACAGGTCAGGAAACAGTTGAGGCAAGGAACTATATCCTTTCCTCCAGATGTCTTTCTCTCATAATGCCACATTTGTAAGACCTGTGTATCTCATGGGGAAAAAAGGCAACTCTATATTTTCCCTTAGTCAGAAACTGCTGGTTAATGAACAGATTATCCGCATTATCCTTTACTGGTAGTTCATTTGGCTTCCATCCCTGCCATTCAATGCATTCTGTTTTGTTGTGCTTCCTGTCCCTTCTCTAGAGGTTATGGGGTGTCCTCCAAAATGTTTTGAATAACAACTACTACAAATGCTCATCGCATGATCACATGGTGGTATTGAGGGGAATTGTGATTTAAAGAAATGTGGATGACACCAGGTTGACTCTCCGGTCTTTTTCAAGAAATAACTGAGCTAAAGCAAGGGGGGCTCTGAGCCTTATTATTTGGGTGCCTCTTTCCTGTTTCTCAACTGTTTCCCAGAGTTCACAACTAAACAACTTGAGGCATTTTCATTTGAACCATATTGAGGAAGTTTAAATTCATGCATCTGTATTCCACAGCAAATAATTGATGAACAGTTGAACATTGGGAAGGAGTATTGGAGAAACAAGATTGTATGCTGCCTTGCCCCATTTTCTCAGTCCCTCAGTGGGAGAGCATGTTGCATCTGCTAATTCTCCATGCCTTATTCATGAGTGTAGCACTCGTTGCTTAATGCTCCAGTTTCTGTTCAGAAGTGCTAAAGGCTCTTCCTGCATGGAGCACATAAAGCCCAAGTCACAGATCAAATGCAATCATGTTCTTAAGGAAACAACAGTACTTTTAATCTGAAACCTATTTTAAAGCATACTCCAGTATATGGGCAAAAGTAAAAAGAGAAGTATAATAATTTAGTTTCATGTCAAGATATTAAAATGTAATGTAATAAACTAAAGAGGATTGGTAAGAGAAACGAGTTAAAAACAAAGCTATGGAGAACATTATTGACTCGGCTTCTTCACTTAATTTGCAAGCAAACAATTCCCATTGGAAACGGTTGAGTCACATAATTTCCACTCAACAGCAAGGCAGAAGTCTGGCTGGCCTGAAAAACCAGTCTGAGAAACACATAGAATTTCAAGCTAAAATGTAATTGTAAACAGATTATTTGGATTCTTGTCAGATTTCAGACATGGGTACGGGACACAAGTTCTTGTAGATGGCTAACAGGACCAGTGATCAAGGGCTACCTGTGCATAAATTTAAGAATTGCTGCCAAACTTTACTTTTGTTCCAATCTCTCCTTTTTTCTTTTTTCTTCTCTATCACTTTTTAAAAATGCAACTAGACACCCTCCTTCCATTCTGCAATTTGAGAAAGGTAATGTGAGAAACAGAGGTGGTGTGCTGCTGGTTCACACCGGTTCTAGCGATCCAGTAGTGCCAGTCAGCAGTTGGCTCCGCCAACCTGCTCCCGCCCTTTCCTGTCTTATATTTCCTTTGTTTGTAGTTCAGCTGATAGGCACAGCAGAGTGGATTGCCGTGCCTCGTCTGTTTTACTCACCAGCGCTGAAGGTAAAGCAAGTTTTCATGCTTAAAACTCCCCTTTTTAGAATGTTCCACACGCATGCGAAGTGCATGCCCACAGAACCAGTAGTAAAATATTTTGAATTCCACCACTGGTAAGAATCCAATCATTTCCTCCAATGTTTCTCACCTGGCAGATCAATAATAAGCCATCCATCTTCTTCTTCCTCTTTAGAAACAAAAGGCTTAGGTTCCTCAATGACTTCAACTGTGCTGCTATCACTGAAGAAGAGGCTGGTGAAACGCTGGAACATGGTGGGAAAAGGATTTCTAATATGGATTTTGAAAGAAAAATGGAAGCACGGCTATAGATGCTTGTTTCAGTGTGTGTAGCCAGAAGATGGTGCTTCTGTGGTGTAAATTTGGGGATAAATTGATGGACGGGTCTTCCAAAAAAAGCAGGAGTTGTCTGATGCTGGGGTATTTTTCCCCTCTGAAGTCTTATCTGACTTGAGTTCTGTATAGTGCAATCATAAGGTTCTTCACTTGGCTTCAGTGCAAAGGCCTGCAAAAAGTAAGGGTGGGGTGAAACGAGAGAGAAGAGAGAAAATAATTTAAATTATCTTTAAAAAAACAGAAGTGCTTTGAATCACAAGGAACTCAGATGATCCTGAGAAAGAAATGGAATATAATTCCTGCCATGGATCATAAACTTAATTTGCTCTGATTATGACCTTTTCCTGATGTCTTTTAATTTGATCTCTGCAAGGTAACCTTCCTTCTTACTCTTACTGAAAACATTTCTTCAGTGCTGATTCAGCTCTTTGAAAATCCCTTCAGTCTCGGGGAAGGACTTTTCCTATAGGCCCATATGTTTTCCCTCATAAAATTCCCTGAATTGGATTTGTTAAGAGTACAAATTCAGGATCTCTTTTGATATTCACATTGCAAGTAATAGTTGATAATTCAGGATATCAGTCAATTACTTGTCTGTTTTCTCACCCCTTACTTTCATTCTATCCTTGAATGTTTCTACTCCAATGAGTCCTTCCAATGTGAGGCCATCTCTTGGGATTAAAAATTTAAAATCTCCCTTCAGTTCCATGTAAATTTTTCTTGGTATCAGTAAAACACATATTTGTCATTGCCACCTTCTGAGATATTTTGTTTGGCTAACCCCAATCTAGTCACATCTATGGGAATTCTTGATGGTCTCTCACCCAAGCACCCTCTTCAGTTTTTGAGATCTGGCAAAATTCTACAATGTGTGCTACACATCCCATATTTGACCATGTTAGCTGGAGATTTTAGAAATTGCTGTTTCAACTCCTCTGTAAAGCACAATGTTAGGAACATTACCTCAATATATCCTGATATTAAAAATCCCAATGTCCTCACCATCCACAATATGGAATTATTATTATTATTATTATTATTATTATTATTATTATTATTATTATTTAGACTTGTATGCCTCCCTCTCTCCCTAAGGACTCAGGGCGGCTCACAGAATATTATTATTATTATTATTATTATTTATTTATTTATTTATTTAGACTTGTATGCTGCCCTTTTCCCTAAGGACTCAGGGCGGCGAACATATAAAAAAGAGATATATTTACAGTAAAAAAAATATTAAACAAGAAACAAGTCTAAAATTGCTAAAAACATTAGAAAACAATTAAAATTACAATAAAAACAATACAATTAAAACAACCCACCCCCAGGTCAATCCAGGCCGGCCTGCTGAAACAGCCAAGTCTTCAGGTCTCGACGAAAGGAGCGGAGATCAGGGGCCAAACGAAGATCCGCAGGGAGCTGATTCCATAGGGCGGGCACTCCCACAGAAAAGGCCCTGGCCCTGGGAACCGCCAGCCAACAATGCCTAACCGACGGTATTCCCAGGAGGCCCCTCCTGTGGGACGCATGGGCGTCGGTGTGATGCTGGCAGGAGGCGTTCCCGCAAGTACCCTGGACCCAAGCCATTTAGGGCTTTATAAGTTGTTACTAACACCTTGAAGGAAACCCGGAAGGCAACCGGCAACCAATGCAAGTCGCGCAGGAGGGGTGTAACATGGGAGTATCAGGATACCCCCATCACAGCCCGTGCGGCTGCATTCTGCACCAGCTGCAACCTCCGAGTAATCCGCAAGGGTAGCCCCATGTAGAAAGTGTTGCAGTAGTTGATTCTGGAAGTGATGAGTGCATGAGTGACCATTCAAAGGGCATCTCGGTTCAGATAAGGGCGAAGCTGGCAAACCAGCCGAACCTGGGCAAAAGCCCCCCTGGACACAGCTCCCACTTGCTCCTCCAGATTGAGCTGTGCATCCAGGAGGACACCCAGATTCCTCGCCCTATCCACGGGGGGTAACACCTCCCCCCCATGACCAAAGATGGCACTTCCACTGAACACCGAGATGCCGGCAAGAACAGCCACTCAGTCTTGGCCGGATTGAGCCGGAGCCTGTTACTCCCCATCCAGGCCTGCACCGCCTCCAGGCACCAGGACATCACCGAGAGAGCATCACTGATCTGGTCTGGGGTGGAGATATAAAGCTGGGTATCATCTGCATATTGATGATACCTCACCCCAAAACCACGGATGATCTCGCCCAGCGTTTGTGTCTCCACCCCACAAGTTACTATCATTCCAGTACAAGCCAATAAAAGGTTTCCTGCAATTGCTATAAAGCACCAGGCATAATTGCTAGTATTATTTTATTGTTGTTGCTGTTAAACTATCAGCTTGCTGTGCTAAGTCTATAACAGAAGTGGCATAACAGCACTAACAAACTTGGTGTATCAGCAGTCAAAGTCTATCTCCCAATCTTCTTTACTGAATGCTCCCAAATGACTTGCACTACAAAACCAATGACATCCCAGTCATCTTGCCCATAGGACATGATCAGTTTTGCAATCCAACTTACTGGTGGGTTTGGAGAAAATAGGTTGCTCTTACAATTTGAGAACTCCAAGGAAAAAAAGCATCCCAACCCTTCTCCTGAAGGTAAATATTTCCACTATTACAAGATTTCCACCCCCCTCAAAGAATCAGTCTGTAGTTTCAATCTGACATTTAAATCAGTGTTATGCATTTCTGCCTTGCAGTTCCTCAACAGGATCAATTCTTCTAATATGAAAGACGATTTTTGTTTTTCTGTCATTTTCAGAGAAATTGAAAATATCTTTCAAAATTTTCTTGATTTTTTAAAAATGTTATCATATTGCTTGAGGTGAAAGGCACGGCTATTTTGGGGATTGGGATTTATTGTTATCCCTCTTTCCATCTTCATGAAGCCTCTCTGGCTGCTTTCACATCCTGAAAAAGCCAAACAATTACAAGACATCCTTCCCTTGTTGTAAGTGTGGGAAGTCAAGAAATTTAAAGACACTTTGAGAGGCAGGTAAGAAAGATATGACATTTATGTACCTCTTTGCCACTGCAATCTACCATTGAACATTTCATTCACATTCTTCTCAATTGAAAATAATTTTAAGACAAATTTTCTACTATCTAGATCAGCATTTCCCAGCCAGCATGCAAAAGGAGTTAGTCCATTCTGGCTATAGAGTTCTGAGAATTGAAGCTTATCCATCTTAAAGTTGCCAAGGTTGAAAAAAGTTGAAAAACACTGATCTAGATTTGATGAAGATTGGTAGAAAACTAATGCAGAGAATTTTGTGGTACAGCAATAATTTAAAACTACAGTTTCTTTAACTGCTAACATCCATTAACTTCCTCCCAGCCAAACCTAAAAAATCAGTATTATTTCCATGCTTGCTATCCTCACAGCAACCTTGAGAGAATTTATACCAACAATCCTTACAGCAACCCTGGGATTACAACTGACAGAAGGTCACTTCCTCTGCTGAAGAGAGATTTGAAAACAGAAGTCCAGCATTCTTAATTGCTATTCTGAATTGGCTCTAAAGTTATTCCATCCTTAGTAAATAAAGCAAAAAGCTTGCTTCTTTCCATCTTTTCAAGTACTTAAATGCAAGCAATGCATTCATCCAAACTGATGGAAGAACATCAAGAGCTGGTTCCTCTCTTAGCTACTAAAGAAGGATGGATCAGAACTCTGCTGCCATTTCATGGTAGGAACATTTGCAATTGTTTGCTAGAAATGTTTTTTACACTGGTACCATTAAGCCAAGGTTTTGAATCAAAATCCAGGAATTCACTTGGTAGAGCACTCTCAGATACTGCCAAGTTTCAATTCCACTTCCAAACTAAATGTAGTAAAGATTCTGAATTAGCAATTTTACTTCTTACCTCAGTTCTAATTTACATGAAAGCTGGAACATGACTGCTGAAGTAAAAACAAGGATAGAGAAAGTTCAAACATCATTCTTCAAAATAAAAAAGGTCTTCTGCAGTCATGACATAAGCCTAAGATTGAAAATCAGGCTTGTCAGATGCTACATCTTTTCTATCTTGCTCTATGGAGTGGAGAGTTGGTCTCTGACAGGAAGTCACTTAAAGAGACTAGAAGCATTTGAAATGTAAATCCACACATTAATATTGACTTTAGAAAAGTTTTTTTTTAAATCATCCTATCAGTTCAATGTAACACATCTTCAGAAGCATTTTTATAGATTACAATTATCCAAATCAGGTTTTCTGACGTTAGCTCAATCAAATTATCTTTGTCAAATATTTGCCTAGTAGTAAAATTATTAGTAACAAAGATCCCTACAGGATTATAACGTTCTTCAAAATTGTAGTAAGGATGGAAGAAATATGTTTAGTTTACTCTTGAATACAAGCTTATTTAGTTCCCTATTTTTTTAGCTGATACACAACCTAATTTTTTTCCAAATCATCCCAAATTTCTTTATAATCGTCAGTGCAGTTCATTATCTATATTTAAAATATGCATTCGGGGGGGGGGACTTTTAAAAAATATGATGGAAAATTGTTTGCAAAAGCTAAACAGTTTGAGAAATTTGCATTGAAAGTACAAATTTTAGTCTGGATTTACAGTATTAAAATTCTTAATGAATCACACTTACTGTACTTACAGAAACAAGAAACTGGAAAAAAAACCTGAAACAGACAGAATGGCTAAGCTATTAGACAGGGGGAAAAAATTCAGCCTACTGACTGTGTAGCCAGAACTTATACATCAATTGGCACTGTTTAGAGCAGGGGTATCAAACCCAAGGCCCATGGGCCACAGGTTGCTTAGATCTGGCCTGCGGGGTCACCCTGGAAACAGTGAAGGACCAGAGTTCCTCTGCCAGCAAAAACAGAGCTCTGAGGGGCCACATGTGGCACTCCAGGGCTCCGTTTTTGGTCACAACGGCCTCCTGCAGCCCTTTGCCAGTGTCCCCCCAGGCTCCATTTTTGCTGGCTAGCAAAACGAACTAAAAACAATACAAAAGGAGAAATGTTTCCCCTTTTGCATTTGAGCATTCAAGAAGGGTCAGGAAAGGAGAGAGGAGAAGAGGGAAAACAAAGAAAAAGAAGGAAAGAGGGGAAGGAAGAAGAAAGGAGAATGAAGAGGGAAGAAAAAAGAAGAAAAGGAAGGAAGGAGATTATTTATTTATTTATTTATTTTATTTGACTTGTATGCCTCCCCCTCTCCAAAAGGACTCAGGGCGGCTCACAACTAAAACATAATAATAAATAGTTACCTAAAAACAGATTAAATGAAGTACAAGTCAAATACAAAATTTAAAACCCAAAAGTTAAAACACAATTAACCCCCAGGAGGTCAGCACAGCCCGGACTGCGCAAATAACCAGGTCTTTAAGTCGTGGCGGAAGGTGCAGAGATCAGGGGCCAGCCGGAGTTCCGGTGGGAGCTGATTCCACAGAATGGGAGCCGCCACAGAATAAGCCCCCTCCCCCGGGTCACTGCCAAATGACATTGAGTCGCGGACAGCATCCCGAGGAGCCGTCTGTGCGCTCATACAGGGCGGTTGGTATTTGATGCTGGCAGGAGTCGTTCTCGTAAATACCCCGGACCCATGCCATGTAGGACTTTGAATGTTAACACAAGAACCTTGAATCTCACCTGGAGGACAACTGGTAGCCAATGCAGGTTGCGCAGGAGGGATGTAATATGGGAGTACCGGGAAGCTCCCATCACTACCCACGCAGCCGCATTCTGCACCAGTTGGAGCCTCCGGGTGATATGCAAGGGCAGTCCTAAATAGAGAGCATTACAGTAGTCGAGTTAGGAAATAACGAGTGCCTGAGTGATCGTGCGCAGGGCATCTCGGTCCAGGTATGGGCGCAACTGGTGAACCAGCCGGATCTGGGCAAAGGCCCCCCTGGCCACGGCCCGCACCTGCTCCTCCAATTTGAGCCGTGGATCCAGTAGGACCCCCAGATTCTGTGCCCTGTCCACAGGGGGCAACACCTCCTCCCCATGACCAAAGATGGAACCTCAAAGCTGGACCGAGATGTCGGTATGCCCAACCACTCTGTCTTGGCTGGGTTGAGTCGAAGCATGTTCCTGTCCATCCAGGTCCATACCGCATCCAGGCGATGGGACATCACGGAGAGAGCATCACTGATGTGGTCTGGGGTGAAGATGTATAACTGTGTATCATCAGCATACTGATGATACATCACCCCAAAGCCACGGATGATCTCACCCAGCTGCTTCATATATATGTTGAACAAGAGGGGCGAGAGGACCGACCCCTGAGGCACCCCACAAGTGAGAGACCTTGGAGTCGACCTCTGCCCCCCTGCCAATACTGATTGCAAATGTCCCGAGAGGTAGGAGGAGAACCATCGTAAAACAGTGCCTCCCACTCCCAACCCCCCGAGATGCCGCAATAGGATACCATGGTCGATGGTATTGAAAGCTGCTGAGAGATCTAACAGGACCAGGACAGAGGAAAGACCCCTGTCCCACGCCCTGGAGAGATCATCAATCAGTGTGACCAATGCTGTCTCCATGCTGTACCCGGGCCAGAAGCCTGATTGGTACGGATCCAGGTAGTCCGCTTCCTCCAGGAAAAGTGGCAATTGCTGCGCCATCACACGCTCAACAACCTTCGCTAAAAAGCGAAGGTTGGAGACTGGACGAAAGTTGTTCAACACGGCTGGGTCCAGGGCAGGCTTCTTAAGGAGGGGCCTCACCACCGCCTCTTTCAAGGCAGCAGGGAACAGCTCCTCCCTTAACGAAGCGTTGACCACTGCCCGGAGCCAGCTGCACGTGACCTCCCTGGAGGCATAAACCAACCAGGAAGGGCACGGGTCCAATAAACATGTGGTGGAGCTCAGCCGCCGCATGATCCTGTCCACTTCATCCTCAGAAACAGGATTGAACTCAGTCCAGATCACATTAGCCAGACCACTCGCACCCGCATCCTCAGACCACTGTAAGTCCGAGTGCAACCCTTCCCGGGTCCAAGCGATTTTATCCTGCAGATACTGACCAAATTATAATAATGATCATTATAATGAGAGGGAGGGAGGGTCTGAGGGAAGTCCTGCTGCATTTGGCAACCACAGGTGCCCCCCTCACAAGTGATATTGAGCTGGCCACACCTCATGGCCATACACATCCCTGAGGTCAAACACAACCCTGATGCAGCCCTCAATGAAATCGAGTTTGATACCCCTGGTCTAGACCAATTTCCTAGAAGCATGAGGGTGGGAGCAATTAAAAAAAAACACTTGAAGGAAGAAGTCTATAAATACAGTTTGAAGAATGTGTGTGTGTTTGTTTGTTATGTATGTGAATGTGTATAATGCAATGTAGAAGTACTTCAAAAGTTCAGCTTTAATAATGCAAATCTCACTATTAATATTGTTAATAGTTGCTTAGATACCAGAAAGAACTTCATCTGTTCTAAACGCTTTAACAGACATTGCACAAAGGAGGGGTGTGTGCTACATGGTTCCTATTCTACCTTGTGACTGCATGGTTTTATGATATGGTGGGTCTGCACCAGAAACAGTGGAAATATTGTGTCCAAAAGGGATTACACACTGTAATCCTTTGGACATTTGCCTCAAGCTTGAAGACCCAAGGAAAGGGTAGAAAAAGCATATCGCAGGACACATACATAGCCTAACAGTATATATTTTGCATTTCTAAAAACCAAAACCATCATTTGTCTGCATGTATCCATTTGAGGTTTGGGGCCGATTAAGCACCCAAAAGAGGAACTTAACCTTTGCAGAAACAAACTATCTAAACCTCCTTGGGCTCCAGTTCTAACTACTTACACAGTAAATGCCATGCAAACCCTGAGGATGACCTTTCAACCAACTGGAATTGTGCCTTTCTGGGAGCAGAAGGTAAGACTTTGGAGAAAGAAGGCTCTTCCACCTCTCTGAGGCTACATCCATTATTAGTCTCGAACTTCTAGTTTCCATTGGTAAAAGGCTTATTATTCTCTTTAACCAGGATTATATACTCAGTACTAAATCCCATTGAATAGGACACTCTGGCAAGCAGGATAGGATTGTAGTCTCAATCTGGTTCTCTCATATCCCATTCTTCTCCAATGTTGGGTCCTGCAGATGTTTCTGATTGCTGTTATTATTTTGGTAGATTAGAATTCCATAACTACACTTAACTTAGTGCAAAGAATGCATATCTCACCCAGTTAGAAGGTGCAATGATACAGAACTTTTCCTAGAGGGAATTCTGGAGTGAAGAGTTTAGGAAATTCTGGGTCAGAACTGATAGGATGTGATTTCCCAGCTAAAAATTTTCTTCATGTACTCTAGAAGCAGTTCAAATGAGTGAATATATGGATGAAATCTTACAGAAAGGAGACTTTTTCCCAGAGTTACCTCCACCACTTCTGCTGTCTACAGAAGGCCCACTTGATTCATCCCAATGTGTCTATCCAGTTAAATTTGCACAAAAAGATGGCTTCACTCAGCAACAGATGATTGCCTTTCCTTCCTTCGTGATGACATTTGTTCTATCCCAAGCCTATTGTTCATGGTCTTCTGGGACCTATCCATGGCAAGGTTGACTTAAAGCAATTACCTAAGGAGGGAACTTCAGTGGAAGCCATTATGATGCCAGCAAGACTATATCTAAGCTGACACCAGTGAATGAATCCAATAAGAGTAGTTAACACTACAGGATATAGGGTCCCAGAAGACAATGAACAGCTTGGCACAGGAATCATTTATCTGATATGTTTATGAAGTAAGTATACTGGCACTAACTCTTATCTCCAATCTTATGTTTTGTTTACTCTTAAGAACAAAGCCCACTTATTTCAACAGACTTCCAAGAACATTCTTCATCATATAAACATTCCTAGGCAGAGTCACTGCTGTGAGATGGGCATTGGGTGGACATATAAGTTATTTAAACAAACAAATAAAATAAGCAAATACTTATCTACAGTGCTTCTATCAGATTCCTATTCCAGTAAACATGTTTAAGATCACACTATTGGTTTGCAAAACCTATTTCCTATGTGGTCAGTGGAGCACGAGTACCCATTCTTCATTATGTATAGTGGCGGTCTTGTATGTTTCAGGCTCAGAAAAACCTGGATTATATTTCTGAGCAGATAGTAAGCTTATTCAATACAGCTTTAGTCAGATATATTTAGAATCTGGCCTGACCATTAAGCAGAATGAAGTAGCTGTCTCAGACAGTCAATTTGGTAGCATCATATTGTCTAGTAAATATTATTATTATTCTGCCTGGAGTGGAGGTGGGGGATGTGCTAGTGGATGTACTAGCCTTACATGCTAAAATAACCATGTTTGACTCAGAACCATGGCCTTTGGTGCTTCAGAAGACACAAGCAAAAGTCTTTCCAGCCTCGCTGATGGAAAAAAAAAGCATTTCTGTCATAGGACTGTTGTTCTGGAAAAAGTATTAGTAGCACTAATATGTATTAGTTATAGTGCTAGCACAGTATTCTTTGATTGAAAAATAGCAATTTCTGGAACTCACATGAAATACCAAACAGCAAAGTATTTAAAAAATTAGTCCTGGATATATGCTACTGCCAAGCATGAAGGTCCTTGCATGAGTAGGATACTCTTTTCCAATTCAGACTGTGGAGGAATTCTCATTAAGTGGAAAGTAGGGAAGATGCTGTTTGCACAAATCATATTATAATCAAGTACCCAATGTTACTCTCCCAGGGTTCCTTTAAAGCCCCAGGAAGTCCAGTCTTGAATGTCTATGGAGATCCTCAGTCATCCAGGTCATGGTTGTCCCAAAGGTGCTTTTTCAGGAGGCAACTGGACTTTCTGGTTTTTTCTTTTGAAGATGTTTTGCTTCTCATTCTTGGATGAGAAATGAAACGTCTTCAAAGAAAAACAAGAAAGTTCAGTTGCCTCCTGAAATAGCACCTTTGGGACATCCAGCCTTGAATAGAGTCCTGCAAAGAGAAGTTCAGCAAGGAAAGTCATGATCTTCTTTAGCCTTTCCATCAGCAAATCATTCTGCAATTTAGTCCCATTAATGGTACTGAAAAAAGAACTGATAAGAGGTTGGTTGGAGATGAGGGTCCATTCCCACCACATTGCAGGGAGGCGGTTGAGAAGAAGGAAAACAAGAAGCAATAATGGAACATGAGCTTCCCATGCACTGAGACTACCATGCTAGCTGGGAATTCTGAGCACTGAAGCATCAAGGTAGCACAAACTTGAGAGAGGCTGCAGAACGAGAAGAGGCAAGGTTTATCCAAAACAAGAGGCTGGTGTGTTTGCTAATAACAAAGTGTTGCTTGCATCTTATTTTCACAATAGTAAGTGGTAAAAGGCCAGCTTGCTTTTTCTTCAAAAGAATGGTGCATTTGTGGAAAAAGTAGTTACCAAAATGTTAGGCTAAATAATAAAGAAGAAACTCATGAATTCCTGCACTGAGCATGGTGTCGGATTCCGTGACCTTAAATGGCTCCTTCCAAATCAGTTCCCACAATTATGGGATGTTTAGCAGGCCTTTTCCTTACAATCATGCTCCCAGCTCATGGATTCCATAGGCCTGACCAAGCAAGGGACCCCAGAGGAATGGCAGGGATCACGTATTCTACCCCTGAAGTTATTTACATCAAAAGAGTACCTGAACAGACCATGTCTTTAATCATTGCAAAGTGGCCAGAGACCACTGCAGTGGCTCCCACATCAAGTACAAGTGGACTCTGATTTGCAAAATGTTTGTGTTTATATAGAGCAGAAGTGTACAAACTTCAGGACTTCAGGTGGCTCCAGAAAAACCTAGAGTAAACTCTCTGAGCCCTCATCAGAGTGCCAGAAAACTGCAACTTTGAATGTGATAAGCAATCATATTAGCAACTAATGAATATTGCTTTCCAAACCTATTTTAGTTTTTCTATAAACATTATTCAATTTCTGGTTTCTCAAAGGTCAATGTAGTTTTTTTTTTAAATACACTCCCCAAGGAAACAGTTTGTCCCAACTCCTGTGAAATGTGTCCTGTTTCAAAGGATCATTGTTTGCCACTAAAGTCATTTTGAGCTTTCAGAGCCTCAGAAGCTAATCTCCCAAAAAATTTTCTCCACAACGAAGCATCACATTGATTCATATTTGTAATGCAAAGTTGCTCTGTTCACCCAGCTCTCTTGGTTACTCAACCCATTTTTAGGTTCACATAACTCTAGGATTACCATATTTGGGCTTCTTCAGACATTAAGAAAGAAGCATTTCATTGCCGTTAGCAGTAAAGCATTTGGCAGGGTAAAGTTCTGGTAGCCCTAACATGTACTGAACAATGAGTTGTCTATAAGGAGTTAAAACACAGAAAACAGAATAGATACGATAATAATCAAGTTTAAGCATTTTGAGCAAATGTATTTTCTATGTTTTGAACTGACCAGGTTCAGCATGTTGCGTGAATGCACCCAATTTGTTGTCTTTCTTTCTTTCATTTTGTTACCAAAAGCTATTTTTACAGCTATCCCCTTGCATACCAGCAGTCAGTCCACGCTGACTAACAGTTCCTTCATCCTGGACCAACCAATCACAGTTATGTAACTACCATCACATCGATCCTCAATCTGTGTTAGTGATGCTTCACTAAAGGTTTCTCTCAGTATGGCTTGCAGCAACTAAAAATGAACTAGTCAGGCTTTTTAGGTGACTATTAAAGTAAAAATACTTTTACATCAAGCTCGACTTATGGTGACCGCGTAGAAATAAAGAGCTTTCTTGGCTTCAGTACAGGAAAAAGTTTGCTACTGCTCTATTCTGAGAAGTCTATCAACACTCCAGTGAAGGCCTCATTCCTGATATTTTTTGATGGTCTCCCACAGAAGTGCTAAACAGTCATTATTTTTTGTAACCTCTACGGTCAAACAGACTTGTGGTATTACCTCATCTGGATGGTTTTTCTCTTGCATTTTTTTTTGAATGAGAAACTCTGGAATGTATGTTTATTTAATTTTTTTTTACCATACTCAGTCAGTCGGCTTCCTTGTGATTGCCCATAGCAATCTGACTTCTAGGGTAATGTTCTCAACCTTGCTAAGTTTTAGATGTGTAGACTTCAACTCCCAGAATTCCCTAGCCAGCATCATTGAAAAACCTAGAACCGTGATGACGAACCTATGGCATGCATGCTGGAAGCAGCACACACAACCATTTCTGCCGGCATGCAAGAGGTCGCCCGAAAGAGCCCCACTGTGCATGCGCACGAGCCCCCTACCAGCCAGCTGATTGTCAGGTATCTGCCATGCATGCATAGGGGGAGAGGCACACAGGGGAGATATGCATGCATGAGCAGGGGGTAGGGCGCATGGGGATTGTGTGCACATGCACAGAGGTGCATGGTACACAAGAGGGAGTCGTGTGTGCATGCGCAGAGGTGCATGGCATGGGGATAATTCATGCATATAGAAAGGTGCACAATGCATGCACATGCGCAGGGAGGGGGTGCACATTGCATGCACTTTTGGAACGCAGCGTAGAAAAGGTTAGCCATCACTGACCTAGAATGTTAAATGGGCTTAAGGATACTATACAAAACTCAGGATTTCCTTGTAGAAATCTCCAGTAATGAAGCTCTGAAATTCACCTGATGCTCTCATTTATTTATTTTTTGGCTCAGCTGATGAATCTAAAACTTGCCTGATCTTTTCTTTTCTCCACCAAAAAGGGAAAATAGAGGTCTTGCTTTCATATCTTTTGACACACTTCTGGTACCTACAAGCAAATATAGTTCCATGAACCGTCTGCCATGTGAGCTCTGGAGAGTTGCTTCTTTAATTACATTTCAAAGAAGTGAAGAAATATTAAATCACACACAAATGGAAGTTATATGTTAATAGGAAATGGGCCAGGAAAGAATTTTAGAAAATCTACATCAGATCTGAAGGAATGAAGGATGTTAACAGAATAAGAGTGTTGGAAGGGACGTTGGAGGTCTTCTACTCCAACCCCCTGCTGAGGAAGGAAACCCTATATCATTTCAGACAAATGGTTGTCCAATCTCTTCTGGAAAACTTCCAGTGTTGGACCATTCACAACTTCTGGAAACAAGTTGCGTCACTGAATAATTGTTCTAACTTTCAGGAAAGTTCTTTGTTCTAGGTTGTTTCTCTCCTTGATTAGTTTCCATCCATTGCTTCTTGTCCTGCCCTCAGGTGCTTTGTAGAATAGGTTAATCTCCTTTTCTTTGTGGCAGCCCCTGAGATATTGGAACATTGCTGTCATGTCACCCCATTCCTTCTTTTCATTAAACTAGACATATCCAATTCCAGCAACTGTTCTTCATATGTTTTAGCCTCCAGTCCCCTAGTCACCTTTGTTGCTCTTCTATGCACTCTTTCTAGAGTTTCAACATCTTTTTTACACTGTGGCGACCAAAGCTGGATGCAGTATTCCAAGTGTGGCCTTACCAAGGCATTATAAAGTGGTATTAACACTTCATGCGATCTTGATTCTATCCCTCTGTTAATGCAGCCTAGGACTGTGTTGGCTTTTTTGGCAGCTGCAGCACACTGCTGGCTCATATTGCATATTTGCAAATAAAACCAACAAATGGGACAATAACCAGAGTTGTTACTTGCCAAAAACCACAGCCTTTCTACCAGCTTTTATTACAATGAAAAGCATATGGATGGGCACATGGAATCTGACTGAAGTCTATGGTCTTCTGATAGAAGATGCTAGAATTCAACAGAGCATTCTTTTACAAAGGCATCTGTAAGATTTCACTTCACAAACATAACATGCTATCTACCTTGCATTTAGGAGTGGTGGAAATGACATACTTTGAGCCACAGAGATTGATCATATTTATGTTTAATTTGGACCAGAGAGATGTATTTAAATTTAAATGTGGATTGGAATTACATTATCAAGTGGAGTGAATCCTTCCATTTCACCATTATTTCAGTGACAAGGCTCTTATCAAGAGATCTTACAAAGTTCCCTCTTAAATTGGAAAGTAAAATACACTTGCAATTGAAAAGTATTTAGGGAGAAGATTAATATCTGCTAATCCTGATAATACTGTTATTACTGTTATGTTGACCATTCAAAGTGAGGATGGGGGAAAATGCAGATTGAAAGAGATAAAACCACATCTTAAAACCAAAGATATAAACATAAAAATAAATAAATAAACAAACCCTGGTACCATAACTAAACTTAGCTCACTCAGTCCTAGCGCTTGAGGGGGAAGGCCAGGTTGTGAATGCTTTTGGGGAAGTTTAATATTGTGGGGATCTGCCAAATCTCAGGGCTCCATAGGACGGTGGCTGCAATGAAAAAGGCAACTTCCCATAGATGGCAACACTTATGGGAAGAGACTAAGGATGTGCCCATGCTATTCAATCTGATAGAATGGTCAGACGTTCTTAGGGAGAGGCAGTTTCACACTTAACCTGACCCCATGTCATGTAGGGCTTTAAAAGTAATAAATAGCACTTTGAATTGCATCTGGAAGGAAACTGGGATCCAGTACAACTTGCACAACAAGGATGTAACATGGGTAAACCTAGGAGTATCATCAATCACTGCGTATGCTGCCACATTATACATCACCTGTAATTTCCAAATGGTTTTCTATGGCGGCTCCTTGTAGTGTGTGTTGTAGAAATAAATGTGGGAAGTGACCAAAGCATGAATAACTCTGAGCAAGGCCTCCCAGTCCAGAAAAGGGTGAAATTTGCACACATGACAAAACTGAGCACAGGCCTCGCTAGTCAGAGCTTCCACCTAATACCTTGAGCAGGAACTGTGAGTCCAGGACTCCTAAATTGCACATCAGCTTAGACCAGGGAAAGGCTTCTTGTCCAGAGTCAAAGATGACACATGACCTGGGATTGGGGAGAACCAAAGATCCAGGGCCACAAACACACACAGAGACACAAACTAATGCTATTAATTAATTTGTGTACACAGTGGATAGGTACAAAAGTTAGTGCTAGACCTAAGGCACTCACCAAGACTGATGGCAGCAATTGGTTTCCTTTATATAAAAGATAACCAGTGAACCCAGTTAACACTTAGATAGAAGACCACCAGGAAATACCTGCAAAAACATCCAGGAAAATGTCAGTGGCAACCCATATTAATATTATTGACAAAAGAGATACATGAATGTGCCTGTGAACTGAGCAAAAATAAAGCTTGACTCAAAGGTGTTTTCCTTTTCTTCCGAATAGATCAATTAAAATGAAGGTTTACAGAATATTAAAAAAATATTCAGTAGTGGGAAAAGCCTCCAAAATAGTACACTGAAAACTGAAAAGCCTCACTGATTTTCAAGCATTAAAGAAGAAAAATAGAAAAGAACATGAGCATTCGAATGTGTGGTGTGTGTGAAAAAGGCAAGACAGTGGCCACAACTAAGCAGTTGAAGCACCACCGTCCCCATTTTTATACATATTGTATAATGTATAATGTACAGTCACAGAAACCATCTTGATTTTTTGACCCTTCCCCACAGATCCCTTGGAACAGACTACTCTGAAAAAAGCAGAGCTGGATGAAACATTAACAAGAGCCTTGTACAACTGCTGTATTTAATTGAAAGTCCCATCTGTAGCAAAATAAAAACCAATCATAAATAGGTAGTAGCCATAGCCTTCGTTTTATGACAGCTTTTCTTTTCTGGCCCCAAGAATCCCCTTAAACTGCACGACATGGCAGGGTTAACTTGTGAACATCTAGATAGAAATATATAAGTGCCTTCAGGATCAGAAATATTAAAAAGTTGGCTATGCTGGGGCAGGAGCAAAATAAACCTGCTGAGTAGACATCTGCAGATGACCTAGTTTTGAAAGCATCTGCCCCAGGAAAAGGCTGGATGGGGGAATAACCATATGCATCCCCCTTTCCCTTCCAAGTGGGAGGAGGAAAAGATACCACTGGGATTATGGGTCAGTAAGCTTAATAGCCATCTGCTGTAAGGAGAAGAGATTAAACTCATGGGAGACAGTGACTTTCCTCTCCTTTCCATCCTAAGGACTAGTTACAGCCCTCCAAGCTTTGGTATATAACTTAAAATACACTGGGTAATCTCCTTCACCAAACTCCAAACCTTTCAGAAACACCCAATTGTTCTAAAACATTGTTCCAGAGGAAGATCTTCGGTATGTAGTAGGAAACAACTCATTTAGATAGTTTTGCCTGCCCACACTGGTGTCTTGCAAACACTGTATTGTCCAGATTAACCTAGAATCATAGTCTGAACATAGAATCAAAACCTTGCAGGCTTTCTAGCCCAGGGGTGTCAAACTGGATTTCTTCAAGGGCCAGATCAACATTGTAGTTCTCGCTCGAGGGCCGGCTAGAGGTGGGAGACAGGATGGACCCCTCCTGCAGCACTTTGCCAGCCAAAATGGTGTGCGGAAGGGTTGTGCACAGCCTTCTGCAGAACTTTGCTGGTCAAAATGGAGCAGAAGGGGGCTTGTATGGCCTCCCCATGACTGTTTTGACCAACAAAGTGCTGCAGGTGGCTGCCCAGGCCAAAAACAGGGTGCAGTGGGGCCGCGCATGACTCCCTGAGCCCCATTTTGACTACCACTGGCACCATGGGCCAGTCCTTTGCTATTTCCAGACTGGCACAGTGGGCCAGGTATAAGCACCCCTTGAATTTGACACCCCTGATCTAGCCCAATCTTCTTTTTAAGGAAGGACCAGCAAGCAGGATGTTCTGTTTGACAGAAGACCCACCAACCTCTGTTTGAACAATAGTGGGTATGGATCTGCCTTACCAAGATGGTTCATCTTGAAGAGGCATATTGCTCTTCCTTTTTTTTAAATTTAATTTTATATTTGGCAAGTTGCTCTTCCTTGATGGAGACAAAGTGAAGCCGATCTGCCTCAGATGACTGATCCATATCACAATCATTTTTATCTGTGTGCAAAAACCATTGTCCCAAGGGAAAGCTGCATGGTTTCTTCATTGATTGGAAGCAATTTTCATGGAGGCTTGCCTAAGGGACACTCCCCTTGAATCACCATCAAAGCATAATGCCAGCTTTATCAGCCCAATTATACAACTTGAGAAATGGAAAAGCATCAACTACTAAATTTTGTTTTTCTGTAAAAGTAGAAACGCTTAAAAACTTGCCCTGTCTCTAATGTTTATACAACTTTACCATACACTGCTTCGAGATCTTCCTTCTGGTTTGCTCTGTCTACATGCATCACTCACATGAGGGGTAATTTAATTATTCCTTGTCACAAATTTATGTGAGCATCACTTCCCTCTTCTCAGCCAGGAATTGATCTATACTTGTGAGTGAGGTGGGGGAAAGTTTATTCTAAGTAAACATTTCTGGATATAAGAGTAGAGTGCCTCTCTTAACTTTAACTAAAAAAAGTGTATCTAATTAGTAGCAATACTATTTGTGGCTTATGACCACAATGAAGACAGAACTTCCAGGATGAAGAATGTGGTAATTAAGTGAGTCATGCCCGATTTTATTTTTTGCTGTGGTTAATCACAAGTGAATCCAGCTCCACCCATTGTCTTCGTCAAAAGATGGCTGGGAAAGTTGCAAATGACAATCATATCACCCCAGGATGCTGCACCATCACACATACATACTGGTTACCAAGCACCTGGATTGTGATCACCTGACTGTGGGGATGCTGCAACAGTCATAAGTGCAGGAACCAATCATAAGTCCTTTTTAAAAAAGAGCTGTTGTAACTTTGAACAATTGTTAAACAAATGGTCATAAATAGAGGACTAGCTGTACCAATAGCAAAAAAGAAAGTTGCAGCCAATACAAATTCTTTATCTTTCAAGGGAAATTTTGTGGAATTACAATATTCACATACTTTTCTAGCTCACTTTTATTTTACTGCTATTATCCTTAATTCCAACCTCATGTGGTAATTTTGAATGTATTAGATTATCCATTGGACAGGACAAAGATGTAAAACAGATAACTGTAATTCTAAATAATCAAATGGCTGTCAGTGCTTATGACCAATACACTCTGAAATCCTCTGTTAAACTTTATTAGAAAGATGATATTAATTTATGCACAAAATATTCTCATATTGCTTGATTGTATGAGGCAATAAACAGGCCAGGTTTAAAATGTAATACCAATATATACTGCAAAGTTTCTTAGTGTGTAAGAAAATGGAAATGCAATATATAATCTCATTCACTTTATCAATTGCACTAAAAGTATATGAATGCAAAAGTTGATATCGCCCAGGAAAACATCTATTACTTATTCTACAAGCAACAACAACAACAAAAGACAAAAGCTGAACTGGCTATTGGAGAATTAAGCTGTGTAGCACAATTCTGGTACCTTCAGAAAGGTGGGGATTGCAGTTCTCACATTTCCTAGCTAGCCTAATTGAATCCCAATATATGTGCAGGCTCTCAAGCTGCAGAAAGGTGTTTGGTGCATAATTTAGATAGGAAATCAATTTCTTATTTCATTTTGATTATACTTCCATATTTTTGCCCTTGAAAAATTGGGAGAAAAAACTAAAAAATAATATTTGGCAAAGAGATGCAGAGGGGAAGATAATCTCCTATCAGAGGTGGTATTCAGCAGATTCTCACAAGTTCTGGAGAAGTGAGAGTGGAAATTTTGAGTAGTTCAGAAAACTGGCAAATTCCACCTCTGACTAGAGATTTTACAGTATCCTTCCCCTGCCACGCCCACCAAGCCACGCCCACAGAACTGGTAGTAAAAAAAATTGAATCCCACCACTGCCTCCTATGTTTCAAAGTTGTTACTACATGATACCAAGGAAAGAGAGGCAGAGGGAGAAAGAGACTTTTCAGTTTAGCATTTTAAGATCTGCCTGAAAACTACACAGCTTGTAGGAATCTTGGTATCAGTGTAGTAACAACTTTGGAGGACAGGAGCTTATCTTAAATATTTACATAATGATTCCTTATCAAGACTAGCAGTAACACCCAGGTGGCTGGAATTCTGTACACATTTTCCTGACAGTTCAGGGTGTTGAACTTAGGGCTACTTTTTCTGACTGCATAATATAGAAACTGTAAAGTTTTAAGAAAAGTAATTCAGTTAATAGAAATCCAATTGCTCACGTTAAGTAGGGAATGAAACCCATCTTAAAAGAAGGGTTAATTTTTAAACAGAGACAAGAATAAATTACATCAAAGAAAAAGAAGTCCGTATTCAAGCATCTTAATTTTTTTTTAAATTATTGATCTGTTCTGTATTTATTAGGCAACATTTTGGTAGAGGGCATATTTTGAATTTTGTGAAAATGCATTAGGCACACAGGTAGTTATCAAATTACAACCACAATTGAACCCAAATTATTGTTTCTAAGTGAGACAAATGTTACGTGAGTTTTGTCATTTTACAACCTTTGTTGCCATAGTTGTTAAGTGAATCGCTGCAGTTTTTAAGTTAGTAATACCATTGTTAAGTGAATCTAGCTTCCCCATTGACTTTGCTTGTCAGAAGGTCTCAAAAGATGATCCCATGATCCCGGGACATTGCAACCATCATAACTTTAACTCAGCTGTCAACCATCTAAATTTTGATCACGTGACGGTGGGAATGCTACAACAATCATAAGTGTAAAAAACAGTCGTAAATCGTTTTTTTCAGTGCTGTTGTAACTTTGAACAGTCACTAAATGAACTGTTATAAGTCAAGGACTACCTGTACTTATAAAACAGTTGCTATGTGAGACTTACCTAGTCACAAAATAATTATGTTAGAAATGTGGCCACTTATATCTCTATATTTCTACATTTATCAGAAGGTAAATGCCTCTCAGCATGCCCTCTAGCTTTCCAACACTTATAGCTCCCCAAAAAATCACTGCAGGAAATAAATATGAGGCTAGCAGGTGACACTCTGGTTTACAATGAGCCACTGTTCTATTTACTTTTGTTTTTAAAATCTTTTATAAGTTAGATAGACTATGAGCCTGATGAGGACCAAAGAAAGAACTGGGTATAATATCCTGTGGACACCACATTGTCTATTTTTGTTCTATATAATCTGACTCTAATGCTTTTAAGACCTTGTCATCACCTCCTTCAGTTGATAGAGCAGCCGAATTCTATCCATTACGATACTCTTGTGCTCTGGAAGATGACATCAATACCAGCTCTAAAAAAAAGTGTTCTAGCACTGTGTTCTTCTGGATTTCTCCTCTACTGCATTATTGGAAATTCATTTCATAATTTCAGTGGGTTGTACATTGATTTGAACATATCAAGCCATAGCTTATTTCTTTTTCTGAGTCCTGTTTTATGAAGCCCAGGCTTTCCAAAATTATCTTGTTAGATAAGAACATAGAATGGGAAAAGAATGATACAGAAAGGAACAGGTAGATCTTGTTTTGTTAATCAGCCAAGTCAGAGTTTTTAATTTTAATTTTTTTTAGAACTAAGAGTTTTTAGGAGAAGCTTCAGAGCCGAATGGCCACTAATGGTTGCCAAGGAAAACTTTACAAAACATACCTAAGAATACTCATAAGGTCATTGTCACAGCATAAAAATACTACGTGCTTATGATCTTTGTGGACTTCATCAGCTTCTATTCAGATAGGAGAGTTAATGCAAAAAACTAGCTTCACCCTCACTTTGGTGTCTCTACTCAACTGTATTTCTTATATCAAGATATAGACTTTACAATCTTTGTCTATAGCAGATATTTTTCTTAAAATGAGATGGATCAGAACTCCATAGCTAGAAGAACATGAGTAATGTCATAGAAATTCTACTCTACATTTACAGTTTACAATCGCAGTTCATCTTTGAGATACCTGGCGTGTCCAAATCCATCATTTCTAATTTCATGGATACAGATGAACTTCTGAGTAGTTTTCTAGTCTATACAGCTGCAGAGGAAAATTTAAAATGTTTATACTTTTATTACACAAGTGGTTTACTTTAATATAGCAATTAATATATTGCCAGATCTCTTAGCATTATTAGTTCATTTACTACACATCTTGGAATCATATGTAATCCTGTGCTATAAAAGCAGATGGCAGCCAGATCAGATGAACACTATAGAGCACAGGTGTCAAATTCACAGCGTCACATGATGTTTTGCGATATTTTTCCCATTTGCGGAGCTGGGGTGGGTGTGGCCTGTGCATGATGCATCCAGCCCATGGACCACCAATTTGACACCCCTGCTATATGATACTTGATATACATGAAATCATACATGTCAAAAATGTTGACATTTCAGCAAAACCTAGACTATTCGAATATGGCTACATTTTAGAAGTTACACTTCAGACTTTCTGAATCTGTTCTTTCAGATGTGCTAGAATTTGATTCCAGTAATTCTCAGACATAATATCAAAATCAAAAGCATCCACTTAATTATTTAATCAATGCAGAGATGAAAAGAAGGTTTTTCAGTTCAGGAATGCATTCTTACTGGTTAAATAATATTCAGCATAACAATGACATCTGAATATAAACACAACTGTTCCCCTGCCTTCCTCTCACACAGAGTAAGAATCATGATTTCAGACCTAGTGCTGTGTAAATGTAAAATAACTTTTTAAGTTCCTGATGAAGATAAGACATGTGATTAGGAAAATGCCCATGGAAATCTCAGACACTGTGAGGGCTGCCAAATAAGATTAAGTGGAGTAGGATTTTAGAGTCATAGCTATTTCTCTGTGCCATTAAACGTATGCCAAATAACAGAACATAAGTAATTTTCCGATACAGAGCAGGTTATAATTTATAGTTTTATAAAACGTGTGTGTGTGTGTGTGCGTGCCTATATTTCAAATTACCCATTTACCATGACTTGTCATGGACAGGCAACTTTATTAAAAGAATTCTATTGCAGCTAAGCCGGAAAGACACAAATAGGGCCTGCAGAAGCATAATTTTCACTTTGATATTAATTGTGGCAATGTCGCATTTTAAACCAGCCATGATTAATTATATCCAAATTTTCACACCCACACTCCCCATCCTTTAGCTTTCTGAAAACCCCACATTTGCAGATCCCTTTTTAGCAATGCATCTAAGATTTGACTTGCCAGCCACTATCATTAAATTATGCTTGCTAAAATACGAACTGAAATATGAACTACCCTGCAAAGCTGTCCATAATGAAGATAAGTTGATCTTGATGTCAATCCTCCTCAGCCTTTCACTTGTCTTTTACTTGATACCACTGCCAAACCTCCTTTTCCATCGATACCAACATAAAAAGGTGACATTGCTCCCGCAGGCCTTTGCCATCAAATTATCAAAGGCCCAGGCCCCAAACTCCAGGACTCCAAAAACGTGACAGCCCATCCACCCAGGTCAAAAGAGGACAGCTTCGACATGCGTAGGTGGAGAGAGGGAGGAGGGAGATTGGAAAGGGCTGGCCTTGGTGACGTCACAATGTCATATGCAAATGACGAGACCTTCAACACAGGCTTTTAGTCCCAGGCAGCCAATGGCAACAGAAACCAGTTTTTAATCTTAATCCGTTGACGAAGAAGCGAGTAACAAAAGGAGGCAGCAAGAGAAGACAACGGGGATGTGAGAAAGAGGAGAAATCACAGTGAAATTAACGAAATTAGGCGTTTGTTCTTTTTTCCTTTCCCCCTTCGGAACTGGATCTAGAAAGTTGTCATTTTAACATGATCGCTCCCCTTCTTCTCTTCCCACCCCCAACCTCTGTTCCGTCTTTAAAGAGAAAAAGACACCCATTCTGCTTTATTGTATCTGACGTAGTGGGCTTTAATTCAGAAGCTGATGTCACTCAACAGTCAAGTCCTTTCGGAAAACGCAAGGCCCTGCCTGGTCTTACCCAACGCTACTTGCCAGGGATCTGGCAAGAAAGAAGGAGTTCCAGATCCTTTTTCTTTCCAGCCTCTCCGCCTTACCCGAGTCCATCCAAGGACGCGCCTGGAAACCAGGCTGATACTGTGCACTGTCTAAACGCCAGAGGCGGGTCCGATCAGTCCCTTCGCCCAGCTCCACAAAAGGTGAAATCGTCAGCGAAGCAAAACAAACGGAAGGAAGAAACCGAGCAAGCTGGGCCAAGAGCCGCGCTATATCTAAGCTGGGCATTAGCGGTAGTAGGGACCCATATCCCACCTCCGCCCTTAGCGAGAGCGAGCCGGCCGGATTGCGGTGCGTAATCCCTCCCTGGCAGAGCTACGGGTAACCCGGCGCTCAAGGCTACAACTGAACGCAAAGTCCCCGCTCTGAGATCTGCAGCTAATTTACGAGGAACCCTTTGCAAAGAGCCTGCTATGACCTCAATGAGAGAGACAAGCGAGCCTCCGCACCAACAAGGCGAAGAATATAGATATATATTTTTTCGTCTTCCTTTCCTCTTCTCCACATCTTTCCTTCCTTCTCTCCCCGAATTTTAGTCATTTCTGCGGGTTGGCTGCGCCTCTTCCTGATGGCTCCCCAACGAAAGTCCAAAACAAAAGGCTCTTTTTGCATCAACTGACTCGAGGGTCAACGGCCCAAATCCCGGGCTGCTCCTGATATATATATTTTTTCGCCGACAGCCTTTTGTTTAATAGCGATTCCTTTCCCGAATGAACTAACCCTATTCATTGTGAAGTGTTCTGAAGCGGTTTATCAGCGCACCTGTTTTTAAACCTGGGATGTCTCGTAAGTCTTAACGCTAATATGATACGCGCGCACACACATCAGTTTTCATCCCCAAGTGGTTTAAAGTAAACAAGATACCACCAGTCACTCCCCCCCCCCGCGCCATACCTAGCGACTCTGGTTTCTCAACTCAAGACAAAGATCTTGATCTATATTCTGTTACCGCCGAATAAGGCTGCTGGGTCTCTCCGTGCTAACCAGAAGATGAAACCATAACGCGTCCATAACAACACGTACTAAGAAATCTACAACGAAGCACCAAGGCGCAAAGATGTACTGCCAACAAAGGAGAATTAAAAATGCCCCCCCAGAAAGAAAACTGGTATGAAAACTGAATGCCATACGCTACTGCGAAAAAGAAAATATGCAGCGCTGAACCAAAGAAACAGAAAACAAAGAAACAAAGACCCGAGCAACATCTACAGCACACAGGATCTACCGCAGGTGGTTTCTTTCCCACAAAGAGAGGGTCCTCCAGGTTAAAAATAAACTCTCGGAGAGAGGGAGAGCATCACTTACCTTCACTTGCCTTTTACTGTCATCAACTGTTTTGTAAATCACGCCACAAGCACACACATATTAAAAAAACGTACAAGTTTTTTTTAAAGCACCAGCTTTAGGCGAAGTCTGTGAGGTAGTTTTAATTGAAATCAACAACTAAGGTTCATAATAGAACTGAGGATTGTTTTGTTTTTAAAAAATAGACACCCCACCGGAAAAAAATTAAACATTAGCAAGAGAAGGAGATGGTTGCGGCGGTTAATGTCAATCGTGTCTCTGATCTTCTCAGAAGATGTGCAACACTGCAAAATGCATGCAGATGCCCTTGCATCCGGACGCTCTCCCTCCCCAAATGTAGTTTTCGTATTATTATTTTTCAGTTATTGCTGAATCCCCAGTTGATCTTGGCTCAGAAATTGGAACGTTCAAACAGCTGATTGTGGCGTCACAAAGGAGCCCGCCCGCCGCCGGAATGGTAACCGCTCGTACCAGCCAATAAGAGACGGCCAACGGCTGGAAGGCGGGGCTTTTTGTGCCTCGGTGGGGGGAGTTCTGAGGCTCCACGTGAGTGTTGAGACCCGTGGTGGAAAGAAGGGCTGGGCTCGCGACGCGGTGGCAGAGGTAGGTCTGTAATACAGAGTAGATCCGTGTGGTCAGTTCGTCCGAGGGATTTGCTGAGGCAGGCAGGGCGAAGAACCGAAAACAGGGAGGACACCCTCTTATGTAGAATCCGGTGAAATAAAGAACTTTTTCTGTATCGGCCCGTTCGGCTCTTAGTGAGGATTTTAAAAAGCTGCTCAGGTCGCGTTCAGATTTCCATGGGATCACCCCGTCCAAAAAAACACCAAAAACATAGACCCGTGGGAGTGGCATTTGTAATAACGTTCAGAAATCACGTTGTTACCTAACGTGTGTCTGCCACCATCCACGAATTCACAGTAATTGTTGCACTTGTTTTGCGTAATAATTGTCTGGTTACATATCCTGCGTTTCTTTCCCATTCTTAGACATGCACACTAATATTGGGGTTTTTTTTCTCCACACGTATCTGCCAAATGAGATGGTGTTTTGCCCATTTTGAAGTAGGCCCTTGTTTTAAAAAGTGTAGGGTAAAGTATGGTTTATTTTAGATCTTTTTGTTTTTACATAAGAATGGCATTCAGATGTTTTACAGTTTTGTTTTAATCACTCAGTCTTTAATTATAGTCACAGATCAGGATACAGTTTTAGTTTAAAGATGGCAACCCCTTCGAATTAAATAGAAACAAAGGCATGTATACTGAGGTTGAAGGACACTATGCAAATGCGTACTGTGTGTACTTACCAAGTATGTGTGTGAAGCACTCTTGAGTGTGGCTTCTCTCTCTAAAACCTTCAGATAAGCAGATACTTTTAAAAGATCCTGTAACATAACTTGGTGCCTTTTGCTATGCTGCAAATTGGTAATGTTAAAATTTATATAATCTATTGGAGGGCACTAGGTTGGGTAAGGCTATTGTAGCAATATTTAAAAAGGAAGCCAAAGTTTTAGTTCCAAAGATGATTAATTCTGCCTTAATCAGACAAGATACTAAGAAATAGAATTATATAACCCTACATTATAGTCTTACATCATATCACTAGGATATGGAGATGCTACATTTGTTTAAAAACCTCTCTTGAGGCATTTTTAAAGGACATGTTTACACTCTTGCCTTCTTGACTCCTAAGTCTATCCAAAGGAGCTCAGAGCTGATCTTTGACTGTCTGCACTTCTGTTGACTTCAAAACACAGAATAAGCAGAAAATGCCACGGGCTAGCCAGTACTCTGTCTTGCAACAGTGTGTGCCTTTGAAAAACATTTTACTATTGATACTTTGACAGAATGACTGCAGGTTCCAAAGTAAAAAAAAAGACAAAAAACCCAAACCCAAACTCCACACAAAATGGAAAGAGAAGAAATTGCTAATATACCTGTCCCATCATGCTTTCTGTTCAGGTTGTGTACTTTTGTTCAATTGATTGTAAAAATAACAAAAAATGACCATTAGCAAGAAGGGAAGCAGCAAAGCTGCCCAGAGACATTTGCTGCATTTAACAGACCCTGTAAGCTGGGATAGTGAAGAACAGCTTGGTACATGCTACTGCAGCAATTGATACAGGGGAGATACCTTCTAAAATCTAAATGAATAGAATCTGAAGTAACAAAGATGCTGCTTTGAATCTGGGAGGCAGAGAGAGGGAAGAATTCCCAGTGGTACTTGTGAACTCCTGTTTACATGTCATCCACATAATGCACCTCCAAACCTATGCTCAAAACTTTGTCTCAGTTTTTCCTGTATTTAAAAACCCAGGGTTTTGTTTTTGTACTGTGAAACTCTTCAAAGATCAAACATTGCCAAATGCATTTTCCTTTCTGTGTGGTGATCTTTCTGTTACATGAGCCTTAAGATCCCCACCTTCATACCATGGTCCAACAGGTTTCACAGCTTTGCAAATCTTTGACTTTATTTGCATTGTGCAGTGGTAAACTGTAAATCTCTCTTAGTTCTCCCCATCACCTCCTCCCACAAAATGAGACATGCATATTAATGATAATGCAAACAAATTATGCCCAAACATTTGCTCATAAGCTGCTCCTGAAAGGGCTGGAGCAGTCCAGCAGACTTATTGTGATACGTTTAGATAAAGTGACTTCTATTTCACAAGTCCTTTAACTTTTGCGGTGTCTTTATTGCTTTTGTTGTGGCAAATTAATCTAGCTGCCTGCGTCCAAATGTGGAGAATTGCCCTGTCTAGTGAAGTGGGGTTCTTATCATAGTCAAACTGAATGTGGTTTTAGTTGAGGAGCCACAGAGTAAAGGAAAAGCTTAAAAAAATCAGCTTGTTGGCTAAAATTATAGTGTAAAAATTACTAAATGAATAAATTGCCGTGTTATAGAGAGACAAGACTAAGAATCTTCCCCCCCACTTGCATTAACCACAGCAGAAAAATGCCCTTGGCAACAGTTTTGTTTTCTGTTATGTCCTCATAACATGGCCTTCATCTTATTCTCAGGCCATAAATGAGATGTCCTTAGATGTACCAGATTAATATTTTCCTGTTTCTTCCAGTGCTCTCCAAGGGCAGCCTCAAGGTTGGCCAGATCTGTTAGGCTTGGTCACCTTTATTTTGGAGGGAGGTCAGGTGACTGAAGTGATTTGAAGCAGCAGCAGATGGGAATCGGCAATAGGAACAATGTTATGAGAGCAGTGTTTAATGTCTACTTAAGGATGAGTGGATAGCACTTACTCAACAGTGGAGAAAGGACCCGTGAAGGGGAAAAGATTCCTACAGAACTTGATAATCCAGCTGAACCTTCATTTTAGACTTGTTTTCTGCTACTTTGTTACTGTGTAGTATAGGGTAAACTACATTTAGAACTCAAGGCCAATTGGGTCATCCTTTCAGAGATATTTCCTTATTTAACAAAGAAGCAGAATAATCATATATGGGCAAAAATCAGTGGGAGTGGGAATGACTTTTGACTACCTGCTGGCTTCCCCAATGACTTTACTTGTGGGACGCTGGCAGGGAGCATTGGATGTCAAGATCATCTGACTATGGCTGAGCCCAGTCACACTGCAATGGCCACAAGTTCATGAATACAACTGTTCTGAAGATCTTTAAAATTTCAATTCCCTGGAAGTCCTGGATTTTAGACCTATTATTTAAATTAGCCCATTTGAGGTACCTTATTTCAAAAATGGTTGCCCTGTGATGTACAGTTTGGGCTAAAAAGAGATCAGAGAGTTTTAGAGGCATATAAATTAAACCATTTTGAACACTTACTGGCTTCCAGCTTTTTGACCCAATTGTTGTGAAATGAAAACTTCACTCTAGTTTTAACAGCCTAAAAATAATGTATTCAAGAATTATAGAATTCTCAATCTTGTATAGCAATGTCTGTCATTAATTCTCAAGTTCAGCATACGTCTTTTGACCTCCAGTCTGCTTTACATGGTGATGGAATATGTGTTAAAGAAATGTAGCGTACTCTGGAAAAAAACATATTTGAGTAAAACATTTAAGGAGATCCAGTTGGATATTTGCTATATCCCATCATTAAAATCCCCATGTGAACTCATGAATGTCAGGTGTTGCTATGCAATTATATTATGCAGTGTTATTTTCCTTTTCACTTTCATAATCCACTTTTTAGAGTAGAGTTTTTTTGGTTTAGAAGTCTGTTACATTGCAATACCTTCCTGATGTTTATAGATATTCCTTTTTTCCTCCTATTTTTTTAAACAGTGAAGCGGGGATGAAGTCAATGATCTCAGCACTGAAGCAACCAAAAAGTTCAGAGATGAAAGTTTCAGTATAATGGAAATCTCAATATAACTATGCAGGTGAAGAGCGATAACCTATCAGCCAGATCTCATACTGTCTTTGGTTGTTCTTTAGCCCTGGAAAACTTGATGTGAAATCTCTTGGTAAGAATTGATGGTTCCATTTAGCCATCAGGGACCAATAATGGAAATCTCATCTGGATCTGCGTTTCCCACCTGACGTTTCTGCTGAGATTATTCTAGAGTGACTCCATCGCTGCATAAGACTTGTTTAAAACCTTGCCTCTTTCCTACTCTTCACTAGTATGGCTTGGCCAGCTCTTCTGGTACAGAATGAGTTGGGCAGAAATAGAAATAAGAACAGACAGATTATACAGGAAAAGAGCATTGGGAAAGCAGCAGGAATTTATATGTTCCAAAATCAGCACACTGATCTTTTTTTGAGTCATCATCAGTGTTTGACATGATACTTTTCCATTTATTCAAGGCTAACCAGAGTTATATATTGTGCTCTCAACCGATGTTATTTCTGTGATTGGTTGTTCCTGGTATTCCCTTGGATGGCAGCTGTGGAACCTTCAAAATAAAGCAAATAAAAAGAAGTATTCAAAACATTATGAAATAGTGAAATATGAGATGTCAAAGTGCTAAAAACCAAGCAATTTACATAATTTTAGGATAAATGTCCATTACGGGGAAAAATACATGAGATTTTGGCATTCATTTGGATTGAGATGGACCACTATAGAAATTGAATGAATGAATTAATAAATAAATGAAAATAAAATGTTCTGAAATTGTGAAAAATTGTGGAGATTTGACAGATTCATGAGACTTATTCTGATGGATTTTTTTAGTTGTTTTTTTTTATTCACATTTATATGCCACCCTTCTCCCGAGACTCAGGGTGGCTTACAATTTGGAGCACAACCCAATGCGCTCAGCAATAGCCTTCATTCCATTGTATATGCCTGCTTATTACTAGGGCTTTTGCCCCGCCCCCCAAGCGGCATTTTTACAAAGTCAGCTTATTGCCCCCAACAATCTTGGGTCCTCAATTTACCTACCCCGGGAGGATGGAAGGCTGAGTCAACCTTGAACCTGGTGGGATTCGAGCCTGCACTAATTGCAGGCAGCTGGAGCTAAGTGCTAGGTGTTTAACAGCCTGCACCACCAAGGCACCAAGTTTGGGCAATGGTGAAAAAGTTATAATTCCTACTGAACTACACAACCTGAAACATGTATCCCAACTTCTGATATACTAGTACAGAGTGTCCTGCAACTTTAACATTATATGTTTTATAACATAAACCAGGAGTTCTAGTCCCGCCTTAACCATGGAAGTTGGCTGGGTGACTTTCAGCTCACCTCACCTCACAGGGGTGTTGTTGTTGGAAGAAGGAGTGTTATGTATGTTTGCTGCCTTGAGTTATTTATAAAAATAATAAATGCCAGATAAAAAATAAATACTGTAAAATAAATATTAAAAATAAAAAATATTACAATTGCAAATAAGTTTGTTTCAGCAGTCAGGAGTTTTTTTGTCCTCCATTTCTCAAAGAATTGGGCAACTTTTCTTTAAAACAATGAAAAGGATTTTCTTGGCATGCTTTTCTTTTTTTTTAGCATATGGCACGTGTTAGCCAGAGATCACCAAAGTGGTTGACTGCCTCTATGAAGGGAATTTTTTCAGATGATGTTATCTTTACCCGTGGGATGTCTGAATGCCCCTACACGGTTTATTCACTCACAGGAATCGAGCTGCCAACCTCAGCGGTGTGCAGGCCCAGCATTTTACCACATGAGCCACCGTGGCCCTCATCTTGGCATGCTAAGGATGCTGAATAGCAGGCTGCCAGAAATACAAACTTAGGGTGGATGAGCAGGGCTTAGGGTTACCATATCAGAGTGGCAAAAATATAAAGAACTCCTAAGTGGCAGGAAAGAGTTTAAAAAATGCTAAGAGTCTGCTACCATCTGGTGACATCTAATTTTTGCAGCCCATATATAGTATCTCAGCCTCGATGAACATTGTAAGAACTACGTTTTTGAAGAAAATAAGAAGTTCTATGTCAGATTAAGAGGTATCATAATTGAAAAGACTTGAATATTGGTCATGCAAACTGGGCATGTGTTGTACTACAGAGAGGTTTGTAGTGCTTCCAGCCACTAGTTATCAAAAACAATGTGCAATTATTTTAATAGAATTCCTGAGGCCTGAAAAACATCTTTAATCTTAGCAGTTCATGTTTGTTTAGAAGAGAAGATTCCAATAATGTCTGAAGATAGCTGGAGACGGGTGTAATAGTTGCTGCCCAAAGCCTGTTGGTTGGTTTGTGCATAATTTAGAGTGTTGCTTTGAGCATTCTACCGTGGCAACTTAATGTAGAAAGAGGCTTCTCATAACCACATCTATTTCTCAGACTCTGCATGCTCACAGAGACAAATACTCTATCCTTGATTTCACTTTGTATGTGCGTTTTCTGACCTTCATGTACAGCCAAAGTGCATAACTTTTTCCATGCAAAGGGATATTCTTAGCCTTTGAGTGTTGGTTGAGGCTCATATCCCAAAAATGGTTGGTGATTGATTGGTAAATGCGATTACAATAATAATCTAAAATTCATTTTATTTCATTGTGGGAGTATTTAAATATAAAAGTTATATTTTATATTTATGGAAGACAAATTTCTTAAGCTGAACAGCCCTAAGGAATAAATTAGCATAAATGTAGAGGCTTCCAGAAGAGAATGTTGCTTGACAGCACCCTTGTCAAAAGGCCAGTCATGCATCTCCTAATCCTTCTGATAACCACAGAATACTATTTGGCATTTGGGGCATCAGAAGAAGAGGGCGCTGGCAATTGAGGGTCATGGCAATGTGCCTCATGAGGCAATAGTCATTTTGCCCTTTGCATGGTTCACCAAGATCTGACCAGCTTGGGGAAACCAAAACCTGGATTGCTTGTCCCATCTGGCATTGGCTCTGGCATTGTAAGGCAAGACCAGAAACAGTGGATGGAAATTAAACAAGGAGCAAATCAACCTGGAATTAAGGAGAAACTTCTAATAGTGAGGACAATTAACCAGTGAAACAGTTTGCCTTCAGAAGTTGTAGGTGCTTCATCACTGGAGGTTTTTAAGAAAAGACTGGACAGTCACCTATCTGAAACGATATAGGGTCTCCTGCTTGAGCAAGGGGTTGGACTAGAAGACCTCCAAGGTCCCTTCCAACTCTATTCTGATTGATTTTTCAACCCTGCCTTCTGAAGAGGACGAGAAAGGAGAAGCATGGTTGTATGATCAGGTATTGTAGGAGGCATTGATGGAAGTAGTTGTGGGGTTGGGGATCCTATGTTTCTTTCCCCCGGGGTGTGGAATGGAGGAGAGAATGGGTATTACTTAACTACTAAGCCATTTTGGATTGCTATTTTTTACCCTGTTGAGAGCAGGGGTAAGCACGGGTAGGTGTGGGCAGATGGCAGCTATTGTCCCAGGATTGGGATGCTACAGTGAGGCATAAACATCATTGATTTCTGAATCACTAAACCAGAGGAGGGTTTAATGAGTCCCATAGCTACTGGGGATGGTTAAGAACAAATGCCAAGGAGAGAATATATATTGGAAACATTAAAGGCAAGCAAAAACCTGATGATGTAGGCAGGAGGAGCTATTGTGGAAACAAGAAAGTTGGCCCTTTTGGAAGCGCACCCTGCAAGGTTCACCACTGATCTTGTGCTCCAGCCCTGCCCCCACAAACTCTATTCTTTTACCTGTTTATTACATATAAGATGACCTGGTCTCCAACTGCAGCTACTTAATGTTGAGAAAAAAGTAGATTCCTACAGTGAACAGAGGGTTCAACTAGAAGATTTGCAAAACTTTTTCCTACATTAAATAGGAAATTATTTTCAAATTATATAAATTATAGATCTATCTATCATCTACCTACCTACCTACCTACCTACCTACCTAAAAATCAAATATTAATTGCATAAAATCAGGTTATAAATTAATAATACATATCAAGTAACATCACATTTAGGACATATGTATCAGTTGACCTCAGAATGGGCTACAAATAATGATTGCTTCATTTAGCAACTGTTCACAGTTACAACAATGATAAAAAAGTAACTTTACAACTTTACAAATATGAAGATTAGTACCAATCTTCATATTTCACAGATCTGTAAAGCAAAGGAAAGCTGAAGTAAGGACATAGACACAGTTGTGGTTTTACTGAGCAACTGCTTTGCTTAACAGCTGAATTGCTGTGTCTAATTATACTCACTAAATGAGGACTATTATTAATAAACTAAATATAATCTTGAAGGAAAATAACATGAATGGAAGAGTACTTTTTATTGACCAAATGTATCAAATGTCAGTGATTTTGACATCTCAAATAATCTTCATCCTTTCATCTGTTGCCCCCTTGAATTCCTTGCTGGAAAATGACCAGGCAGGTGACTTCATGATAATTCTGAATCCTTAAATTAGAATAAAGTTAGAACATTAGCTTTATTACATTTATCTTCCACCTGTAATTCCCCCTCTTTTCAAATTTCCCAAGTTTAAAGTCTCCAAGTACAGTCTATGTGAGGGGTCCCCAAACTTGGCAACTTTAAGACTTGTGGACTTCAACTCAATTGAAGTCCACAGTCTTAAAGTTGCCAAGTTTGGAGACCTCTGCTCTGTCCTCTGTCCTCTGTCCTCCCTGGGGATCCTAATACAGAACTGGCTTGTGTTCTCCAAATTGCCTTAATAAAGTGCTAAATTTAGAAGACCAAGTCGTTCCCTAACTGGTTTACAGTATAAATAGCAAAAGGGAGGGTTCTTTCTTGCAACTATTGCAATCTCTGCTGGTAAGTTTTCTTTTCATCACACTAGAATTGTAACCCATAATATGCTAGACTTTGAGGGGAATCTTCTTGGTAATTTAAACCTTTTTCAGCTCGAAATTGGTCGGCACGTTTTTTTGTCTTAGTCTTTTAAACTTAATACCACAGGAATTATCTGTACAGGCAAATTTTAAGAGGAGAATTTGATTTGGTCCAACATATCTATATATAAATGCAATGAAATATTTAACTGATACTTCATATTTATAATTTAAATAATGCAGATACCTGCTAGCGGATTCAGTAAAGCCAAGAATGTCACTGTGTTCATTCTGTCTTATCAAAGGTTGACATGCATCTTCAACCAAAGTGGCAAATCCCTTAACCTCTTGTTTCATTTTTACATTGCTGATATTGACCTTAAAACTCTTTCCATATATGTTTCCATGTATCCCATCCATGAACACATCCTTATTTGTAATATGAGATAGATTGGTAGCTGATGTCAGGTTTAGTTCAACATTATCTAAGCTCTTGCACATCTTAGAATTTTATAAATATACTAAAATTAGTTTCATCTGTCTATCCCATTTCTTTTTGCTTAAAATAACTTTGCACCTTTCATATACATTAGCAGAGTCAATTATGCTCAGGAATTATAGTTCTTCATTTCCATATTTTGAATAATATCTGGATCTCATGAAAGAGAAGCTTACACAATTACTTGATTTTATCTTTTTAGAAGACAGCAACTGACTGAAGTGATTTTGCAGTGAAATCCATTTTGTTTTGGCCAATCTATTTCCTTGGCTACATTAACTCTATTTTATTTCTTAATTTCATTTCCTCTTGATTAGAGAATAAGACCTGTTCTTAATGGGACATCCTTAGAACACACTTCATAATAATCTTGTTGGTCTCTGAAACAGACTGTCTGAAATGTGATTATCTTACTAAATATAAATTGTTTGCCAGTGTCTCATAAAAAATGTAAAGGAGTTGGCCCATAAGACCATTATTGTATTATATGAACAAAGAAAAATATCCTTTTGTATAACAGTGATACCGTGAAATATAAAAGCATTATTTACAATAACAGTTACACCTTTCTGCCAAGGAATACAATATAGAATATCTGAGAGAATTCCTGTTTTCCGTCACAATAAACCTGGGAAAGAGTTTTGGACTATATCATAATTAAGCAGTTTCATGTTTTGAAGCTTCAATGTCACTGCTCAACATTCTTAACAAGATGAATAGAATAGAATAGAATAGAATTATTTATTGGCCAAGTGTGATTGGACACACAAGGAATTTGTCTTGGTGCAAATGCTCTCAGTATACATAAAAGAAAAGATACATTCATCAAGAGTCAAGAATCATAAGGTACAACAATTAATAATAGTCACAGGGTACAATAAGCAATCAAATCATACTAGGAAACAGTCAATATAAATCGTAAGGATAGAAGCGCAAAGTTACAGTCATACAGTCACAAGTAGGAGGGGATGGGTGATAAGGAGTGATGAGAAGATTAATAGCAGTAGTATTGCAGACTTCGTAAATAGTTGGACAATGTTGAGGGAATTATTTGTTTAGGAGTGTGATGGCGTTCGGGAAAAACTGTCCTTGTGTCTAGTTGTTCTGGTGTCCAGTGCTCTATAGCACTTCTATGTTTTAATATGAAACATTAGCTGGTCAAACTTTTTAGAAAGAAGACTATTTGGAGAAGACAGAAATATACAGTTCTATCTATGCTGTTTCCTAATGGAATAGTGTCTTTTACCAGAAAATTTGGGTTTGACAGACCAAACAGGATTGGTAAGACTGCAGAAAGAAAGAACAACTGCAACCAGCCTGCCTTCCATAAAAGACCTGTACATTGCACAGATCAGAGAGAGGGCTGAGAAGACCCCTCACACCCTGGACATAATTGTTTCAACTCCTCCCCCAGTGCTATAAGGCATTGCGTGCCAAAACAACTAGACACATGGACAGGTTTTTTTTCCTTGTGCGACAAGTGCTGCCTAATGTCTATGTATATTTACCTATGTACTATGGCTGTAGTATTATTTATCCTTATTATTATCTTCTTTACTCCCCCCCCTCTTGTTGATATTATTATTATTATCATAATGATTTGCCTTGTTCACTAAGTGCTTCTGCACTGGAGACAAATTCCTTGTGTGTCTAATCACACTTGGCCAAATAAAGTATTCATTCATTCATAGATCTATATTCAGATTGATCCTAGCATTGTGGTTTCTACAGAAGATCCTCTGGCATTCAAAGAAATCAATCTCATTTTTCTGTGATATTCTCTAAAGAATACAGTAGTTTATTCTTATCTGTACCATTAGAACTCACTGTTAAATAGGAAAATATCCAAAGTGACTGGTAAAAGTAAACCCATATGGAACTTTTCAATCTCTTTAATAATGCTACCAGCTCTAATGTTGAAACTCTACACATTTGAAGATACAGCTTTGCCTGATCTGATGTACAAATGTTATTCTACACCAAGAGTCTTCAAACTTGGCAAGTTTAAGACTTGTGGACTTCAACTCCCAGAATTCCTGAGCTAACATGACTGGAGGAGGAATTATGGGAGTTGAAGTCCACAAGTCTTAAAGCTGTCAAGTTTGATGACCCCTGTTCTACACCTTCCATCATCATTTTTTCTACATTGACTAGACTAGTTAGGTTCCATTTTCTCCAAATCAATTTATTATACATTTTAAAATCTTTTCTCTTGCCTTCTTTCCTTCCTTCCTTCCTTCCTTCCTTCCTTCCTTCCTTCCTTCCTTCCCACCCACCTTAATCTAGCAATACTCTTGATGGCATCATGAGTGTTTTTGTATTTTGATGAGCAAATGAAATTACCATCAGGGAGTATGTTGGAAAAACTGACTTTTATCTGGATTGGCTGCTCAATCTGTTGTCCAGGAAATTATTGTTGATGGGCAAAATCATGCCCCAGGTTTGCTATTTTTTTATGAAGCATAAACAGCATTTGACCTGTATGCTGAATATAAAAAATGGTTTTTATGAACTAGGATCTATGACCACATTAAGAATCACTAAGAGAAAGATGGATTATGTATGGTACCTGGCCTCATTTCACAAACCCCTCGAAGTAATAAACTAAGATTTCTAGGAATAACTAAAGGCATTTGAATCATACTAAGCCATGATTTGTGCTTCATATTAATTTTGTGGGTTTTTGAACCCAGTTATTTGTAAACTATAGGTTATTGCTTGTTTTGCTGTGCAAAAGCAGACAATCGTGATTTATTAAAGCAAATTTCAGCTGATTTCCCCCCTTTTTTCTAGAGATGTGGAAACAAATCATAGAGATGTCAGCAATAGGTGAGGCCAAGGCACACATACAATTTGCAGATTGATTTCATACACTCCTTTAGATGCAGGTCTGACATCAACAGACATACAGTGTAGTGGGCTTTAATCCACAGTTATGCCCATTTCCCCATTATGGACAGGTCTGCTGATCAATACTGCCATGTTAAGTTTTTATTATGTCTGTCGGATTTTGTGACAAACATCTGTTAAGATCATTACGCACAGAGATTTAAGAGAAATAACATATGTTCAAGTTAACTTAAGGACAAGTCTAAATTTAACAACCTAGTAGGGTTATATTGCTCTGACGGAGATAACTAGGAATAGGAAAAAAATGTTTATTTCAGTTATTGATCAATGCTAAATTTCAGCAAAAATACCCACATTTAACCTCCTATTCAGCAAGGTGTTCTTTGCCCAGGGACTTGCTCATTATGGCACCTTCTTAATAGGGTTACTGTGAACATAATGTTTGTTTGTATATGTGTGAGATAGAAAAGAAGAATTCTATGTGTCACTTCAAGCTTTTTTGGAAGAAAAGTTTGGGATAAAATGTAACTATGTGAGCTAATACACTAACATTTCCAAAGTACAATATGTCTACATGCCTGGATATTAGTAATGATAGCAATAACTGAGCCACAAATTCAGGAATATTTTATGATTCCTTGTATATGTATCTTGTATATACTATACACACACACACACACACACACAGTAGCACTTAGACTTATATACCGCTTCACAGTGCTTCACAGTCCTCTCTAAGTGGTTTTACAGAGTCAGCCTATTGCCCCCAACAACCTGGGTCCTCATTTTATCTACCTCAGAAAGATGGAAGGCAGAGTCAACCTTGGGCCTGGTGAGATTTGAACTGCCAAATTGCTGGCAGCCGGCAGTCAGCAGAAGTAGCCTGCAGTACTGCATTCTAACTACTGTGCCACCTTGGCTCATGTAGTTTTATTAGTTGGAGAAGCAAAGCTAATAGCTGTTTTTGACTGCCTTTTCTTTAGAGGAGATACAGCAGTACATTTGGTCAGAATGCAGCTTGCCTCCAAAGTTGTGTATTAACTTTGTTATCACTTAGATCACGGGTGTCAAACTCGATCGCGTCAGGTGACCTATTGTGATGTATCATGAAGTTTTTTGCCTTTGCGGAGCCAGGGTGGGCATGGGCATGGTCTGCATGTGATGCATCCAGCCCATGGGCTGCCAGTTTGGCAGACCTGGCTTAGCTTATTATTCTGATCACAAATTCATCTCTACAGTATTATGATCTCTTTGTGCATTTTGTCTTTTTTACTTTGAGCAATACTTTGGGATGGATGGATGAGTGGGTGGGTGGATAGAAGGAAAGAAGGAAGGGAAGGGAGGAAGGGAAAGGGAAGGAAGGAAGGAAGGGAAGGAAGGAAGGGAAGGAAGGAAGGAAGGAAGGAAGGAAGGAAGGAAGGAAGGAAGGAAGGAAGGAAGGAAGGAAGGAAGGAAGGAAATTCCTGTGGCTACAGTTCAGTGTTAAAATCTTCTGCACACAAACTAATTTTGTATGCATGGAATTTTTCTCCCATCATTAATGACAACAATCACATGCTTGTGAAGGGCTGTGGGTCAGAGCTATCCTGGTTTCATGTGCTATCAATCATTTTGTAGCCATCCACAACACGCGTTCAAATCACTCTATTAATAGTGCATTGGCAAAAACAGTAGGCGTTGACATGCTGACACACATAACTGTCTTTTCTGGGAGATGGAAAAAAGACTCCTGTCTGGGTTTACTCTGAATGAGAAAACTCATTATGATAAACTTTCCTTTTGTGCAGCAAATAATAGTAATAGCCCAATTAAGATTAACCTGCAAAAAAAAGGCAGGTAGTTTACTGAAATGAAGTTCATAACTGCAATTCTTTTCATCAATATTATGTGTACATTCTACATGCAGTAAAAGCACACACATAAAATGCATACGTACAAACACATTGCAAAGCAAGCGATTATTTTAAGAATCAAACTCTTATTTCAGTTTTGTTTGTTCTTTGTGGACCACAATTTTTATTCAGTTGTTTGAGATTGACCAACATTAGAAAGGGAGGTATTGTTTACATTGTTTTCCTTTATCATTTAATAATAATAAAAAACAAAGTGAAAATAACTTACTGAAAGGAAAAAAAAACAGTACATCAATAGTAAAGAGTCCATGTAGTGGGCTAGAGTGGGAATTTTAAAAAATGCAGGAAGAGGTTAATTGCAAACCTGTTACATATCATTTGCAAGAAAACTGCTTTCCATCTCCATGTCACTAGGCATCACTATCAGTTTGAAGGCACTTTATATATATTTGTTCACTATATATTTCCTGATGCTTCTAACAACAGGTTCAACTTGCTTCCCCTGCACAGCATAGTAACATGCTGTGTCATCTTCCACTGATTCTTTAGGATTATAAGCCTTATTGTTTGGTACCAATACTTCTGAGTCATGCAAATGTGGTTGCAATGCTGTATTACTCTAAAGCAGGTGGACAAGATTTTTGTCAGAATAAAAGAGCTTAGTGCCACTCCTTGCTGTGTCTCCATTCTCTGCTAGCACATGACCTGCACAATCCATTCTGTTCATCAATGTCACAAGTTCATGCAGCTGAGAAATACAAATACTGCAGTAGAAATACAGTAATTGATATGACTGTCCTTATTTGTTAAAACATCATTTTATTAAAATATTCATCTACAACAAAATGCTGCCAAAATAAAAGCAAATGGAAGACAATCAATAAGGGAGGGGAGAGAATGTGTAGTGTACTTAGCAACAGAAATTTTGGGCCCAGTTGTGGTCATAAGTCAAGGACTACTTTAACATGACATCAAACCATCCCCTGTGACCAGTATGTGCAGGACTGGTGGTGTAAAACTGAGGTGCGTTGAGTTCACATGCAGACATCACATTTACTGGCTGACTTTCAACCATTTACAGTGTAACTCATGTTGTGGTGTAAAAGGGAGAAAGGTAGATAGGCTATAGAGGCTTGGACACAGATCATGATATGAAGATAATACATAATAATAGTTTGAAGCTGGTGGTGGGATTCAAGGTTTTTTTTATTACTGGTTCTGTGGGCGTGGCTTGGTGGGCATGGCATGTAAAATCTCCAGTCAGAGGTGGTATTTGCCGGTTCTCCGAACTACTCAAATTTTCTGCTACCGGTTCTCCAGAACTGGTCAGAACCTGCCGAATACCACCTCTGGAGGAGAGGAATACTTTCAGACATGCCAAGAGTCTGTTAATCAGAGGTGGTATTCAGCAGGTTCTGACCAGTTCTGGAGAACCGGTAGCGGAAATTTTGAGTAGTTCAGAAAACCGGCAAATACCACCTCTGACTAGAGATTTTACAGTATCCTTGGCCACACCCACCAAGCCACGCCCACAGAACTGGAAGTAAAAAAAATTGAATCCTACCACTGCTGTTAATATAATCTTTCAATAAAGGTAGAGCTTATATTCATTATTGTACATCTTGTCTGGATTACCCTGAAGGGCTAATATCAATCTTGAAAGTCTGAAAGTATTGCTTAGCATCTTGGTGAGTGGCAATAGTGGCCAGTCTTTTCTGGAATTGAAAGCTAAGCAGGGCTTGGTGGATATTTGGATGAGATGTTACCAGGAATTCCAGGGCTGTAGACTACATTAAGAAGTGGAAAACCTCTCAGAATAAGGCAATAGCAAACAATGTCCATGCTGTTGCATGCATACAATCTTCCGTGGTCAAGCTTGGTTTGAGGGCAATAGTACTTTTCCTTTATTTTGCAAAATAAAGATAAGGATCTTTCAGTTATGATACCAAGCTGTGGCATGAAAATGCAGGCAGAAAAAAGCCTCCTATCCAATATTGCAGTTCCCAGTCATCCATCAAAATGAAATACTCACATTACACTTGGATTCTTTCTGGCTTCCTCCAAGGAACAGATTTTACACCAAAGGTGCCATTTATGCTTTTCACCAGTAGAAAAGTTGCTTTTATTAGACATTTCCTTATTTCTTATGGCTCCAGTGTTGCACTGAAGTTCCAAAGTTTACTCATTAATTTTTTTAAGCATGCCTTTTAAGTTGTACAAAGCAGCAGGACACAGGAATACTTTTCTTGATACTGCCAAACAACACTGAACAGGAAGAAGCTGTCATCTATTTTTGCTTGTTGATGTCCTTGGGTCAATTACTGGCTAGACAAATATGCTTGTATAATCCCATGGTGTGGTGGGGGAGCAGAGAGGTTGCAAATCATTTCAGTAATACTGGAAACCCGGTTGGCTACCCTTACATGCCTTGGTTCATGTTGCTTTGAACTCTTTTGAGGGGACACTAAAGTTTCTACTAATCCCTCCAGATACCTAGGTCTGGTGTAGATCTCATCTTTAGTATTAAATGTTTAACACTAAGATCTCTGCATTGATTGCAATGATGAACATAAATCCTTGGCATAAGAATGCTGACAAGCCCAGCCAAATTTTACAAATTTGTGAAATCTCTAGTCAGATTACAGTAATGTTAACAATAATCTCTGTCCTGTAACAACCAACTAATACAATAGGTGCTTTCACAGTGTCTGGAAGCTGTAGGGGCTGGGGTGAGGAGAACAAGCTCATACTAGCAAAATTAAATGGCTCTGGACTTTGGAGGCTTCCTAGATCTAGGAACTAACCTTCTTTGATATTGAATGGTGTGGCAGTTCCCTAGAAACAATTGATGCACAACTAGATGTACAACTTGCCTCCTAATTAGGAGGGCCTTTTTACAAACCCATTTCATCTGTCAGTTGCACTCATTCCTAGTCTGAAAGTCCCTATTCATTGTCAATCATTGTCTCCCCTCAAATTTTGGATTATTGCAAAGTGATTTATATTGGGCTGCCCTTTAATACCACTGAGAATTTACAGCTGGTCTAGAATGCAATAGTACAGGAAGTTAGTGACTATAAAACCCCATGACATAGGCCAGGTCTTATTTATTAAGTTTATGTACTACTCAGAGTCATTAGGAGTCAGATGCATTATCATCATCAAGACTATTTGTCTCCAGTCATCTCTGTTCATCTCACAAATTTTAATGAGTGTGGTCCCTATTAAATAATGCCATCTAATACAACTCAAGAAATTGCCTTGCTATTGTGGTGCCTGTTCTATAGAACACTGAATATCTGAGTCTTCCTCCAAACGCTGGACTAGGTGTTAGGGTGACCCTGTCCTATTATTCTATTGGCATCTGAGTTGAGTTTCTCCTGGTGCATTGGAGTGTTTTAATTACTTTTAGATTTTTAAATATTATTACTGGTTAATCTATTGCTTGTGAGCATTGAAAAATATGTCAAGTGGACTGTCATAATTAATCCGACTCCATACTCCATCTACTCTGCCTATCAGAAGTATAGGCAGTCTTGACTTCCAGAAACCACAATATGTGCTTATCTTGTAATCAAAGCATTTATGAGAGTGAATGACAAGAAGATCACCCATAAACTTTGATATGTGACAGGCAAAGTGAAAGGAAGACTTATAACTAAGCTTTCCTCATCTGTAAAATTTGTTTGAACCATTTCCCATACTGATCAGGGCTTATCAATTAATTATATACCTGGAGACTGTCTGATTTGGGAAAACCAGTGTAACTCTCTTTTCTCACAAAAGTCCTAAGACTTTTTCAAGATCCCTTCTCTATAGAGATTTCATTATAAATTTTAGGAATTCCCCCAAAGTCATAATCTGGTCTTGATAACAAAAAGTCTGTTTCTGTTTTTATCTTCACAAGCAGTTCTTTGTTCCATCTAGCAGTATTTGTGAAGGTCAAAGTTAATTTCTAAAGCATGGTCTATAAATAGTTCACCTGTAAACACTGCATAAGGCTAGCTAAATTAGGTTTAACTGTGGGTTAAGGTGATCTTAAATTGGTAGGAACCTCTTTCATATCAACTCAGCTTACTCACTCATGTAACTCAGTGTTAATTGACAGGTGTTGGCTCTTCCAGTTCTCAAACAGATTTATTTTCCATCTAACAGCAAAATAATTTTAACTAAGAAACGGGATTAAATTTAGAGAGTCTTCACATGTGCTACACCACTAACATGTTGCTTACCCTTAGTGGAAAGTAGTGATAGGCAAATCTGAAAAATTAAAATGCTAAATTTTGAACTGGCCTTGGGAAGCCCAACTTGTTTCATCTTCAGTGAAATTAAAATAAAATTAAATGAACCAAATATCAAATATTAGGATTATTTCTGATGCAGTTAATATTTAAATGATGTAAGCTGTTTACAATTTTTTGATGAACTCTGCAGGCTTTCGATTGGGAATCCCTATTGTATGGACCCACTGGGAGGTGAGGGGGAGAGGAGATATCCTATTATGATCCATTTCATTAATGGAATCTGAATCAGAAAATTAATCCTGGAATAATCTTAGAGTTATCTGGCATGCATATCTTTGCTAATACGTGGATGATTGATTATTGATTGACATGATTGAAAATCACCAAACTTCCCAATGAATTACATTTAAAGTCTTCCATCTCTGATTGTGTGTCTCAGATTGAAGGCACCATACGCTCCATCAATGACCCAGAAAACCATGGCAACAAAATGTGGCGTTCTTTTATTTGGAGTTGCCTACATTTGACTATGAGTTACATGTTCATCTGATTTTAGACTGAGGTCTATTCTTAGTTAAACAACAGTATAAAAAAAGCAAAAATAAAATGTGATTAAAATTTAAAACTAGATTGAAAATGTGATTAATTAATGAGTTTACTCCTGAGATATTAAACACATTTCTCTTCTCTTTCTATTTACGGGTTACCATAAATACTGTGGTATTTAAAGTAAGTTTCTGAGAAGCTTTGGATAGTGAATAGCTTCATTATCAGAAGTGCAGAAGGGAAACTACAATTTTGGTTTCTAAACTGAAAGAATTGTTTTTGGCTGACTCCACACACATGAACTTCACCTGCTGTCTCATGAATGCATTCCCAGCTGGATTGCACACATAGAGGAATTGAATTTCCTTTCAGCCAGTGTTTGCGTGCTGTCTTTCATTTAACTCAGCTGTTTGTTTCACTGATCCAAAATGCCAGTTGGTATGTCCATGGTCCTGCTTTGGAAAATTAATCACCCTGGAGAAAGGAGGACCAGATGGGTAAATTTAGTGACTGTCTGAGTTATTTAAAGACCAGGGGGGAAATAAAGAAAAAGTCAAGAGGAAAGGTATTTCAGAGTGTTTATTGTATGGCTACCAGAAATTCTGCATTTCCACAGGGCTTTCTTTAATGTGATTTCAAAAATGACCTACATAAGCTTATGCTACAGTCTCCTGAAGGCATTGAGTGAACTTTCCAGCTTCAAAGTGAGTTCTCATACAGTCAGAAGGTGGAGGTTGGCAGATTTTGTAGGAAATAGTCAAAGAGTTTGGTAAGGGTAGCATGGCTAAAGCTTCTATTTATTCTCAGTATCCTCAGTAAAACTACACAACCACTTGTAAAAATAAGGCAGGAGGAAGGGTGTGTTCTTTAGTAGCTAGGGAAAGTCTGGTCTGCTTTGATATGAAAGGCTCTACATCTCAAAATAGAAGCAGGAGAGGAATGGGAACAAAATCATCAGCTCAGTGAATTTGATAATGGCCATAAGTCTGAACATGATCCTTTTTTCGTCTATGTCCTTGGCATTAAATTCACAACATGTGTCATTTTATTTTGGTATCAGTATTTTGGATTTATCATACAAGTGTTTGCCACATTTTGGAATTAATTGGAAAGCTACATGACATTTCAAGGTGAAAATTTCTGTAAGGCTATTCCCTGAAGAGCATTATCTCCTTTTCCTATCTTCATAATAGTAAACAATCTTCAGAGTTCAGTCAAAAGATGTAAGCTATTATCTAATTTACTGTTTAGTGTTAGTTTAGTGTTAGTTTTGCAATTGGCCATAAGTCGGCTCCCTGGGCCCCTAGGCAAATCTCTCAAATAGGCCCTAAGAATGGGTTAAGATTATTTGGCTTTTGAGCATGCTCTGTGCTGCAGCAGTTGAAGATGGGTGGGAGAAGGGGTCCTTTTGCCACTTCTTTCCTCCTCCGGCTGCTGCATCAGCTGCCACTGCCACAGGCTCAGAAGAACATCAAGAGCCAGGAAAGCCACAGGACTTTGGGGAGCTTCTCCTGCACTACCTGGACCCCTCAGCCCACTTCCATACAATCCAACTGATCAGAGAAAGATGAGGAGGCTGCCATCTTGGGCACTGCTGCTGTTGTTACTGCTGTTAGCTAAGACAAGAGCTGACATCAACGGCAGTGGAAAAGATGATAGACAACAGCAATCGGACACCCTCGTCCGAGAACTGATCAAGGAGGAAGTCACGGACCTGGCCTGTATCACGGAGACCTGGTTGGGCCTGGAGGGAGGGGTCCCTCTGGTAGAATTATGCCCACAAGGTTTCCATGCAATACACCAGCCTCAATCCCAGGGCAGGGGCGGGGTGGTGGTGGCTGTTGTGATCAGGGAGTTTCTTTGTCCAAGGGAGGCCACTGTCCCGCAGGTAGGCGGGTGTGAGTCCCTTCTCTTGAGAAGGGGCCCTCAGGGCCAGCTGGGCCTGTTGCTCGTGTACCTTTCTCCCAGCTGCATGGCAACAGCCCTGCTGATCTGCTCGACGTCTTGTCAGGGGTGACGATTGAGTTCCCCAAACTTATGGTATTGGGGGATTTCAACCTGCCATCCCTGGGGGGCCGTCGAGGCTAGATCAGGAGTTCATGGCTCCCATGGCGGCCATGGACCTGACTCAAATAATACAGGGCCCCACCCATGAGGGGGGACACACACCCAACCTTGTTTTTATCTCGGGACAGTGGTGTGATGATCTGGGAGGGGGATCTCCAATTGTTTCTCCCCTGCCATGGACTGATCATTCCCTCCTATGGCTGACCTTCTGGAATGCCACCCCTTGCCACTGGGAGGCGGAACCGACAAGATGGTTCCGCCCCAGGTGCCTAATGGATCTGGAGAGGTTCCAGATGGCGCTTGGGTTAATCCCAACCTCCCTTGCCCACAGCTCAGTTGAGACCCTGGTGGGCGCCTGGCAGACGGCAGCTGCCAGGGTGCTTGACCGAGTTGTTCCTTTGCGGCCTCTGACTCGGTGCAGATCCTGGTTGGCTCCCTGGTTTTCTGCAGAGCTCCGGGAGATGAAGCAATGGAAGAGAGGCCTAGAGAGCTGTTGGAGATCCAGCAGGTCCAAATCTGACCGATCGCAGTTAAGAACCTATATTAGGTCTTATCTTGCTGCGATGAGGGTGGCGAAATGTGCTTATTTCTCTGCTCTCATCGGGTCCGCAGATAATCATCCGGCCGCCCTGTTCAGGGTCACCCGCTCCCTCCTTAACCAGAGGGGGGGGAGGACCATCTGCGGGGATGGGCTGAGGAGTTTAGCCAGCATCTGATGGACAAGATCGCTCAGATCCAGGCCGGTCTGGACTCCAACTGGTCAGAGTCTGACTGGAGTGATGTAGAGTGTCTTAGGGATTTCATCTGGGAGGAGTTTGACCCTGTGACCCCTAATGAGGTGGACAGGATCATGGGGAAGCTGAGTGCTGCCATGTGTTTATTGGACCCGTGTCCCTCCTGGCTGCTTTATGCCACCCGGGAGGTTACACCAGGCTGGCTCCAGGCAGTGATTAATGCTTCTTTGAGTGAGGGATCCTTCCCCACCACCTTGAAGGAGGCGGTGGTGAAGCCCCTCCTCAAGAAGCCTGCCTTGGACCCAACTAACTTAAACAACTTTCATCCCATCTCCAACATGGTAGCTCCCGGTGTTCCTGGAAGAAACCGACTACCTAGACCCGCACCAATCGGGCTTCAGGCCCGGGTACAGCACAGAGACGGCATTGGTCACACTGGTGGATGATCTCTGGAGGGCACGGGACAGGGGTCACTCCTCTGTCCTAGTCCTGTTAGATCTCTTGGCGGCTTTTGATACCATCGACCATGGTATCCTACTGTGACGCCTCGAGGGGTTGGGAGTAGGGGGCACCATTTTTCAGTGGTTCTCCACCTACCTCTCGGGCCATATGCAGATGGTGTTAACAGGGGGCAGGGATCGTCCCCGAGGCCCCTCCTTTATGGGGTGCCTCAGGAGTTGGTTCTTTCGCCACTCTTGTTTAACAGCTACATGAAGCCACTGGGTGAGATCATCCGTGGTTTTGGGATGAGGTATCATCAGTACACTGATGATACCCAGCTTTTTATCTCCACCCCTAACCAACCCAGTGATGCCCTCGACGTGATATCCAGGTGCCTGGAGGCGGTGCGGGCCCGGATGGGGAGGAACAGGCTCCGGCTCAACCTGGCGAACACTGAGTGGCTATATGTACCAGCATCTCGAGTTGTCCAGGATATTCCACCTTTAGCTATGGGGGGAGAGGTGTTACCCCCAATAGATAGGGCGCACAACTTGGGCGTTCTCCTGGATGCACGGCTCAGTTTGGAGGAACAGGTGGGAGCCGTGGTCAGGGGGGCATTTGCCCAGGTTTGCCTGGTGCACCAGTTGCACCCCTATCTGGATCGAGATGCCCTACATATGGTCACTTATGCGCTCGTTACTTCCCGTCTGGACTACTGCAATGCTCTGTACATGGGGCTGCCCTTGAGGATCACCCGGAGGCTTCAACTTGTCCATAATGCAGCGGTGCGGGTTGTGATGGGAGCGTCCCGATGCTCCCATGTTACACCCCTCCTGCATGTGCTGCACTGGTTACCGGTTGCCCTCTGGGTGAGATTCAAGGTGCTGGTGCTGACCTATAAAGCCCTTCATGGCTTAGGAGCAGGATACTTATGGGAGACCCTGCTGCCAGCAACTGTTTCCCATCGTCCTGTGCACTCTCACAGACAGGGTCTCCTTGGGGTTCTGTCAGCCAGACAATGTCGGCTGGCGACCCCTAGGGGTAGGGCCTTCTCTGTGGGAGCACCCACCCTATGGAACCAACTCCCCCTGGAGCTTCGGGTGGCCCCTGGCCTCCACATTTTCCATTGGGGCTTAAAAACCTGGCTGTTCCAACTCACTGACCTGGGCTGAGGGTGTGGGTGGGAGTTTTAATTGATTGTTTTATCATTTTTAGCTCTTAATTGGGTTCCTTATCTAATTTCTTTTTAATTGTATATTGTATTATTTTTATGACTGTATGCCGCCCCGAGTCCTTCGGGAGATGGGGTGGCTTAGAAATCTAGTTAATAAAATAAATTTTAAAAAATGGATATTCCCTTCCTTCCTTCTACTTCTCTTATTGGGACTTTATGCATGCAAATTTGTTGAAAGTTGAGACAAGAGGGAGCATGGGGCTTCCTGTTCCTGCAGCTCCCAAGTCAGCTGCCTCTCCTGCCTTCACTGTTTGTATGTTCTTGCTTGCAGTACAATCTTATTGCAGTCTAGTCCAAAGTAGCCTGGTTTAGTTAAGAAAGCTTTCCTCCCAGAAAATTAGCATAGGATTACAGTTGTAAAAATTAGAACATATCATTTAACAAGCACACAAGTGATGCATGGATTCAGCTTTAGCACATGTTATGACAGCAAATGAATAATAAAAGAAGATTAAATTACTGTGGGATTTCTGAATACAACTGATAATGTTGTGGCATATAATAATACACCAGATTTAACTGTGGTTGAAAAGAAAGTGTGGATAATTGATGTGGAAATACCAGGAGGTAGCAGAATAGAAGATGAAGAAATTGAGACCATCATAAACTATCAAGATTTGAAAAATGAAGTTGAAAGATGATGGCATAAACTAGCATTTCTGATTCCAGTGGTTAGCAACATATTGAATGATCTTGGGTGGCACTTGAAATTTTGTTGATGAGCGTGTTTTCTATATGTCAATTAGAAAAGGCCACACTGTTTGGATCTGTACATATACTCCACCAATACATTACAACATCCTAAGTTTTGGGGAAGAACATGATGCATATGAAGACCAATACTAGCTAAGGAATTGGCACTATGATTTCACATTGTGGCGTATAATATAATAATAATTTATTAGATTGTAATAAATAAATAATAAATAATAAAGCAATAATGAAAGTATATGCAATGTAATTTTGTTCTCTTCAAATATTTCTGTCATCTTTGTTATTCAAAAGCCTTCAAACTACTTAAGGTGGCATTAGCTTATTAAAAAAAATTAAACAAAATAGCTTCAAAGGCTTAGAATTCCTTGAACCTCAACATAATTATTGTATCCTATGAAACACATAAAATATCAAATAAAATGTGTGTTACAGTATTTTTGTATCTCTCATTTTTCCAAATAGTTACTTAATTCAAACATATTTCACCAAGTTCGCCTGTCACACCCCTAGAAGTATTTGCCGGAAAGGTGTTTCCCATTTGGTGTTTCCCACTGTTATAATGAAGTCATAAAAGAAGGATGGGTAATGTTTTGGAAATTTTATATTTGATTTTTACTCTGGTACATTCACTCATTTTTGTTGTTGCTGCTATAAGTTAGGAAAAAGCCTCTCATTTCTCCTTATTTTACTCATGGCCATCTTAGTCTAACTCTTCATTTTTTCCCTCCATTTCCTTTAAATTTCCCTTCCAACTTTTCCATTGTTATTCCAAAACATCCTCTCTTTTACTAGCTTTTCACCCATCACTGAAGACATTAAATGTCTTCCATGGAGCTCAACTGGTACTTTTACCTGATTTGAGGGGTGCATTACTTCAATTTCTTCCTGTTTTACATTCGCAAGTCTTTGGTTAAGTGCCTTAATTTAATAAATATTGTGACTGAATATGTTCAGTTCTGTCCTTAATTGCTACAATTAGTTCAATCTCCTGACCACTGATGCCTATGAGGGTGCCAATGTTTCTATTATTTCCTGTCCTTTGTATTGTCCTGTTGACCTTAAGGCTATGTACAAGAAACGTGATACAAGCTTGTGTCAAAACTTGGTAAGAGAGGGAGTATAGCAAGGCAAGAAAGTAACCTAAACTTGTGATATAATTAGAACAGAGAACATAGAATAATAGAGTTGGAAGGAAACTTCTATGTCTTCCCTAGTTCTGGAATTTAAAAACAAAAACAGAAGTGGCATTGCCTTGGCACTACTGACAAGTTCCCTAATTTTAATTTTTGAAGCACTGCTTTCCTGTAAATTCTGTAAATAAATACCGGACAATAATTCAAATAGTGTAAACCAACAGCCTCATCTCACCTCCTCCACCCAAAAATGCCTCCATATGGGCTCAGAGTTTCAGCTGGAAGTATCTCTTCCTGCCTGAAAGAAAGGCAAACTGAGTTTATACTGCAAAGACTAACATATTGGTGACTTTTTCAGGTCATAATAAAGAGGTCTCTATTGAACCTTTATGCTGAAAATCTATTTAGTAGATTGAAACTTTTGTAAAATAACAGAGGAAGCATCAAGGCTTCAGCACAAGCAAAGGCACCATGTTATTTCACTTTCAAGACCCCCTAAAGCAAAGCTTTTGTGTTGCTTTCTTGGCAACAGCACAAAGTTGCTGGCCATTCCCCTCTTCTGGGATTCGTTATCTGATTTATAAACTGCCTCGTTCCAGAGGCTCTATGTAGTATAGAATAATCAAAGTGGAACACAAAATAATACAGTGAAAACAAGTTTATTACTTTCTAGTCTAAGGATTTCACAGTGGTCTCCAGAATTGTCCATGGGGTATGGCGAGTTGGCAGCTGAAAAGGTGCAATTGAAGCTCCACCTATTTTTATGCATGTTGGACATTGACATCTTAAGTACTAATCAGGTCTCCTTCTGCATAGTTCTTTCTAGATTGTCCAAGATTGCCCAGACTTTTCTCCTGCTTAGATGCCTCACTTTTATTAGAGCTTAATCACTGATCACTTCATATAATTAATTATGCATGGAAGAGATGAAGTTTTTCAAAAGTGACACACAGATCTTGCATATTGCATGATCCAATCTCACCGTAACCGCATAATTCCACAATTGCATAATACAATGGAAGTATTCCCAGATGTTTTAGCAAGTAGTTAGGTAACAATCTCATTAATTTGCATTTCCCTATTTGGGATTAGCTCTCATTGTCTGTATGGCACATCAATGAAAACCATCCTATTACCGGTAGGTTGCCCATACTTTTCTGGCAGAATTTCAAATGTAGAAATTAGTCTTAAAACGTTGTGTGTTCCTGTTCTAGGCCTTCATCCTTTTGCTGTGAAGAGACAATCTTGATAAACATCCCTTTCAAATGACTTTCTAACTGTAGCCAGAAAAATCTAGTGAATTAAAACATCTGATTTCACAAACTGCTTTTGTTATGAAATGTTAAACATATAATATACAGTCCAGTGACATGGATTCTTGTAGCTGACTGACTCAGAAACCTCTGTATTAAATAGATCATGCAAGACCAAGTCAAACAAAAAAGTATTCACAAAATACTCATTTCTTCTAGTCTTTGACTAATTCTAATGCCTGCTGAAGATCAGGAGTTGTCCAAGGCTAATGCTAGGGCAAACTGAAAAACAAAGGAGCAGAAGATGGGGGTAGCCATTGGTTGTCCAATCTTTGGCAAAAAAAACATGTTTGCTTGCCATGACAACTCATGTTGTTTTGTTTTGCTTAACAAAAATGTGTCTGTTTTTAAGCTTCTGGAGTTTAAAATAAAAGACAATTTTTAAAAATTCCCCAATGGAATTTCCTCACACACTCTATTCTGTTGCAAGAAAATTATTTCTATACAACTAGCCTGTCCATTATGGCAGACGCATGGATGGAAAGTCACGTGGGTGCCAGCTGAAGGACATTGACTATTACAATTGCTTCCCTATACCACTATTACCAGTACTACTACTATGTACTACTACTACTGCTCTATATGTTTTTAACATCAACATATAGTCTCTGGATAAGCCACGAAAGCAAAGAAAAATATAATATAAAAATGTATAATTATGTATAGAATAAAAATAATCTGTGTGTTTGCACTTTCAGACTTGACTCCTGGATACTGCCTGAACAAATTTATGTAGTTTTTTTAGCCAGACTTTTTGCAGTTTGCCATTGACACCTTCTTCCTAGGGCTGAGAGACTATCCCAAAGTTACCCAGGCATAACTGGAACTCACAATCTCCTTTTTCCTGACTCAGTGCTTTTAACCACTACTCCAAACTGGCTGCCTAAAGTATATAAATTATATTTAATTTATAATTAAAGTTATTTTAAAAGAGTAATTTTCTCTGTGGTGGAGAAGAAACCGCAAACACTTCAAACTGATGTTCAGGATCATGTGTGGTTACATCACATGCAAAATATCAGCAAAGTGCCTACTTTGCCACCTCTATGTGTAACGAAATAATTATGCAAGCATTTCTCATTTTTAATTGTATGGCTATTCCACATCTGATGAAATTTTGCATGATTCATTAAATAAGGTATTACGTTAGTACAAATTTTCATGTGACTCTCATTTGTTTTGAGAGTATAATAATACACAATAATCTTCAGTTGAGAGAAATGGATAATATGGAATATATATCATCCTTTTTAATGCATACCATTTTTGCAGAGCATGCGAACTCTACCCTGTAATTAAAATTATTTTTCTTATACCAGACAAGTCAAACAGACATTTAGTTTAGTTTGTTATTTTTATGGCTCAGTGTTGAGTGAAAAAGTGCCCAAGAAGTGGCATTTACCATCAACTATAGCTTTACTGCCCCAAGACCTTGCTATCACTTCAGTAATAGTTCCTCAATCCCCAGAATTACCATGGCAAAATAGTAAGGTAATTGCAGCCAGCTGTTTTGGCATTCCCATCACCATCACAACCCTTTGAGAAAAGTAATCCAGCAGATGGCAACTTAGAGCTCCACTTCAGACCAACTTGGAGTTGGTCAGTATTGGGTAGGAGACTATCAGAACATCCCAGACTCTGGGCTAAGCTGGGAAGTTAGGAAAATATCCCAGAGGAGGCAATAGCAAAACCCTCTCTTATTGTTGTCAAGAAATCTTTGTGGAGTTATTCATGAAACCATCAGCTTAATTTAACAGAATTGGAAGGGACATTGCAGGCAGGGGTGGGATTCTACCAGTTTGCACCTATTCGCTAGAACCAGTTGTTAACATTCTAAGCATTTTGGAGAACCGGTTGTCAGAAGAAATTACTGGCCTAATCCTGTAAGGAAGGCAGGAAGGAAACATTCTGGTGTTGCTTACAGAAACTGCCTCTCTGTTAACCCTTATTACATTCTTGGCAGGACTAGACTTCCTGTCTCAGGAACGTCTCTGGAGTTTTTTCCCACTCCTTTGCTAGTACTTTGCTTGTGTGGAGTGACCATTCAAAGTTACAATGGCACTGAAAAAAGTGACATGACCATTTTTCACACTTATGATTGTTGCAGCATCCCCACAGTCATGAGAGGCCAGGTGAGGAGGTGTGTGCCTCAATGTGAGTGATATTAAGTTGGCCACACCCAACATGACCACCAAGCCATGCCTACCACCTGAACCATGCCCACAGAACCAGTTGTTAAAAATTTGATCCCACCCCTGATTGCAGGGCTTCTTTTCCAACCCCCTGCTCATGCAGGAAATCCTATACTAGCGTCCCACAACCTTTCCAGCTTTGTGGGCCAGCATGGGTGGGGGAAAGAAGAGGGAATGGTTATATGCAAGCGGTGGGCAAGAATGCAGCTCCATTTACATGCCTGTTGCTCGCACAAATGGAGCTGTGCACACAAGTGCTCACCTGCCATTTCTGCAGCCTGGTTCCGAACACTCCAAGGCCCAGTAGTGAGCCGCAGCCCTGGGGGTTGGGGACGCCTGCCCTATACCATTTCAGATAAATAGTTGTCCAATCTCTTCTTAAAAACCTCCAATGTTCAAGCACCCACAACTTCTAGAGGCAGATTGTTCCACTGATTAATTATTCTAAATATCAGGAAATTTCTCCTTACTTAGTGTTAAAAAAAGTGCTATTACCTATCATGGCATTACCTTATAGTTGCTTAATATGTTTGCTCATTGTGTTCATAACTGCTACCACAGAGTTGATGTGGTCTCCAGGATGTTTTTTTCTAGATACCCTCCCCCATTCTTTAACTTACTATTTGCGTTGCTACTTAACAGTGGATATATATTATAAATGTATATTCTTGTCAGAAAGATCCAATTGTATTAAGCTCCAACTGACAATTGAGGACAGACTGGAGGAATAAAATTATCCTGGAGATATGTGGGAAAAAAAAGTGTTAACCTAGAAGGACCACATGAATCTGAGGGCTTTTCCCAAAGTAGTGTTTTTCAAGTGTCTGCCCAGCAAGTAGGTTGTCATAAAGTGATTAGAGGAATGATATTTTTCCAAAAAGATAAAATGCTTAAAATGTGCACGAACCATCTACATTACTTCTTTCTAGTCTCCTTATAATGTTTTACTTGAGTAAATAATAGTAAATCAACTTGTTTAACATTTGATTTCTTTTTCTGAAAAAACAGTCCTTGAGAAGAAGTGAGTGTGCTACATAAAAAAACTTGTTCTACAGCTTTCCCATTTTCTCTTCAGGGCAAAAGACAATGTGGAGTCCAAGTACAGGACAGGATAGGATTTCTGAAGAGAGGCAGGGAATTCATTGTCAACCACTTTTGGTAACCTCAGATAACACGATGACCTAATGGAGGACGACATTTAAGTTTTCAGCGGTTTTCTTTTCATTGGTTTTTGTTTTTCCACTTAGAATAAAGGCTACCAAAGATGTGGCTACCATCCTGACTATTTTGATCATACCCTGTAGAGACACCCGGCTTCACTCACTGGTAATTTTACCATTAAGTGTAAAGCAATTTTACGTTATAAAAAAGAAACAGGCCTGACACTGATTGTTGATAAGCAATTGCTGAAGTTCATGCTTCAGCAATTCCACTGCCAGTTCTTGGAGTCTCCTGACACTGATTTTTGTTCATGCCTATTTACTTGGCTGCTTGAAAGATGGAGGGCAGGGAAAGAAGTAACATCTTTCACTCTTTGCACTTAAGGATGGAAGTGAAATTCATTTTGCCTATTGTATATGAATTTACCCAACTTATCTGCCTATATGTTTGTGTATATATACATGTGTGTGTATAACTATATAACTATAAATAAACACAATTGCATGTGAGAAGTTTATGATGCGATTCACTACTCAAATTATTTCCACAACATACTATTTTCCACTCACTGATCCTTTATAAAGCAATTTGAATGAAGCCAATTCATTCTTGGCTTCACTTCTGAAGATTTCAAAACATGGAGAATAGTCAGAGAACTTCATGAATCAATTGGTGTGCCTACCAGCTGCCCAAATAGAAGCCACAAAGCATGGAATTTAATTGGTGTCGCATCTTCTGATTTGCTCCGAACGCCAAATAACAAAAATGTTCTTCCTCATGCTATGAAAAACTGAGACTGGATGCTAGTCACACTCCCAGCTCCATGCTTGTATGAAGGAAGGCATAGAGGCAAAGTTCAGTGAGGGAAGAAAATGGAAACTTCCAAGCTGTCTGGCCACCATTCCCTTGTTATGCTGACAGATAAATGGGGTGATATGAGCAGTTTTGCAACCAAACAAAGGAGGCAAGCCTAAACAACAAGCTTTAGGAACAGATAGTCCAGGAGGCAGTTTGAGCAAGTATTCCCATCAAATAAAAAACTGATCAGCCGCCAGTTGCAAATTATAACATTTCAAAGAAACCACATCTTTGTTTCTGTTAAGTTTGCATGAAGAGACAGACGCGGAGTGCTTCAAGCTCGTTGTTTATTAGTGAGTACAGCTCAGAATGAGCCCACTTTGGCTGGGCTGCGGCTGCTACGTATAGCCAGCAGCCGCAGTTGCCAGCCAACCAGAGTGCAGGGTTTTCCCGCACTTTTTAAACCAATCATTTCTTACATTTTACAAGAACAATGACCAATGACTTCAAACCTGCATACATAACACCCCTCCCCACTAGGTTCAGTCCATACTCAAACCCCAGCCTATCTAATGTATTCTTTTAAATAGGTGGGGCTCTTACGTGTACATTGAGACCTACGTGGTTCAGATGTTTTAAGGTTCTCACCTTGTGAGGGAGGAAATGTGTCTGCTGACATTTCCTTACTTGGACTTGTAGTAATGGTAGAACCTGTTGGGTTACTACAACCTGGTCTCTCCTCCCAATCAATCTCCAACCCAATGTCGGCACCTAAATCAGGTAATGATGTGCAATCTTCCATTTGTGAAAATGGTTGTTGGTATTGTGACAGGTTTTGGGATGGTTCCTGTCATGTTAGCTCGTTACACATGGGGTTGATTCTTGCTTGTTCATTACACTCATGATCCTCCCCTTCCCACCTAGAAGAAGTATTAGGTATGGGAACTAGAGAGGAACAATTGCGATGCTCCTGAGGCAATCTGGATCTTAACTGATCAATGTGCCTGCTCCAGACGACACCATCCTCTGTTTGTACCCTGTAAGATCGAGGGCCTGTAATTTGGGTTATCTCAGCAGGAATCCATAAAGGTTCACCCATAAGGTTCTTAGCATAAACAGAATCACCCACAGTGAACGTGCGAACTTTGCTAGTGGAATCTAGTGGTGCGTTGGGTGCGTAAGTGGGATGAAGGCGGTCAAGGGAAGACCTGAGTTTCCTACCCATCAACAACTCTGCTGCGGATAAGTTAGTTGATGGGTTAGGAGTGATATGCTGAACACTGAGAAATTTTTCAACTCTCTCAGTGATATCCCCTGGACCCAATTGCTGAAGTTTTTCCTTGGTAAATCGTACCATATGTTCAGCCCAGCCGTTAGCGAAGGTGCCCAGGGCTGTCAGGGCATGTCTGATACCCTGCTGTGCTAGATATGATTCAAAAAGTTTGGATGTAAATTGAGGACCATTGTCAGAAACGAGTACATCAGGTAACCCGTGAGTTACAAAAGCTTTTAAGCTGTTTGATGACAGCTTCAGTTGTGGTGGATGCCATAGGGATGACCTCTAGCCATTTGGAATATGCATCTACTATAATAAGGAAAGTGTGCCCTCTGGTAGGGCCAGCAAAATCAATGTGAATCCTGGACCATGGGCCCCTAGGACATTCCCATTCCTGTGTGGGGGCGAGAGGTGGGGCAGGCCTGACTACCTGACAGTTGGGACAAGATGCAACCCAGTTTTCAACCATTTTGTCAATACCTGGCCACCATACATAACTCCTGGTCAATCCCTTCATTCTGACAATACCTGGATGACCCTCATGTAACATTTCCAAAACCTCTTTTTGCAGTTTTGCAGGAATAACCACCCTGTTAACCCACAAAATACATCCTCTTAATACAGATAATTCAGTTTGCCTGGATTTAAAAGGTTGGGCAAGGTGAGGTAGATCTTGAAGAGGCCAACCTTTCTTAATCAAGCCTATAACAGGAGCCAATAAAGTGTCTTTGGCAGTCTCTCAGCAGCGTGTACTGGAAGCTTGGCAACAGTTTCTAGGAAAAAGGTGTAAGTCTCAGGAGCAAAGTCCTCAGTGTGAGAAGGAAGTGGACAGTGACTCAAAGTATCTGCATGCCCAATGTCTTTGCCAGGCCTGTGGATGAATTTGTATGAATAAGCAGCAAGAAATTCAGTCCACCTCAGCATTCTTGGTGACAGGATAGTGGGCGTAGGTTTGTCTCCTGCCACAATGCCTAACAGAGGTTTGTGATCTGTGACAATGGTAAATGTTCTCCCATATAAATACTCATGGAATTTCTTGACAGCTGCAACAATTGCCAAGGCTTCCTTGTCCAGTTGGCTGTAGTTCCTCTCTGCTTTAGTCAAGGTGCGAGAGTAAAATGCAATAGGAGCTTTCCTCCCGCTGGGAAGCCTGTGACTCAAAAACCCTCCCACTCCGAAAGGGGATGCATCACAAGTCAGTACAACAGGCAAATTCTCAGAGAACTGTATCAGTACAGCATCAGAAGTGATTAGTCTTTTAATATTGTTAAATGCAGATTGTTCTTTTCTGCCCCAGACCCACGCAGACTTTTTGTCTAATAATCTGTGCAGTGGTTCTGCAATGGTTGCCTTCTGAGGTAGGAACATGTGATAAAAGTTAATGAGTCCAAGGAAGGCTTGCAAATCTGTTTTACATTTTGGTCTAGTGATTGCCTGAACCTTGGCATCCCATGCTTGTCAATCATATAGCCCAAGAACTCAACCTTGTCAGTTCTAAGTGCATTTTTCTTCCTTGACTTTTAACCCTGCTTTTTTGAATCTGGTAAGGACTTCTCTGAGTCTCTCTTGTAACTGAGTGTCATTTTCAGCAGAGATTAACACATCATCAAAGTAAGGTACTACCCCTGGCAGTCCTTGGAGCATCCTTTCCATAAGGCTTTGGAAGATGCCTGGTGCCACGCTTACTCCAAACTGTAACCTTTTACATATGAAAGCACCTCTATGAGTCACAATGGTTTGGGCCTCTGCAGTGGCATCATCAACTGTTAATTGTTGATATGCCTGGGCCAGATCCAATTTGGCAAAGACTGTACCCCTGCCAAGTGAATGTAGTAAATGATGCACCACTGGAACTGGATATGCGCTCTGTTGAAGCGCATGGTTCAATGTCCCCTTATAGTCTCCACAGATTCTCACAGACCCATCAGCCTTGACTGGTGGGTGTCTCCCACCTGGAGTGGTCAGTGGGCTCTAAAACCCCTTGAGCTATTAGTTTATCTAATTGTGCATCAATTTTTTCCTTTAAGGCAAATGGGACCCTTCTGGGTTTTAAGCGAATTGGTGGCACCTTGGGATCTACACTGAAAGTGATAGGGGTCCCCATATACTTGCCCAATCCTTCGCTGAAGACCTCTGGAAACTCAGACTTCAAGGCCTCCTCCCATTCAGTGTTGCTCATGTGATTGATGCCAGTCACCTCGATGCCTAGTGGATTGAACCACTCAAGTCCCAGCAAGCTTGGGCGATCCTTGTCCACGATGATCAGGGGCAAGCGTTTGGTGTGGCCTTTGAACTTCACGTTGAATTCTCTTGTTCCAACTACTGGAATCTTGTTCCCTTGGTAGTTTTTAAGAGTCAGTGCTTGCTTCTGGAAATGCTTCTTCTGAATGTTTGGGAGTAGTCTGTAATAGTGTCCCATGACACCATAGATAAATATGAGCCTGAGTCCACTTCCATTTGGCAAAGCCTTCCTTCAATTAGTACCTTGACATGCACTTTTCTGTTATTGATAGAAGAAGAATGACCAATAGTTACTGTCTGATGAGTTTCATTCTTCCCCTTGCTTCTGTGCTGCCCCATTTTCTCACTGAGGTTGTTGGGCTTGAATTCTTTATCAGGAAACTTCCTTCTGTTGGGTGGAGTTCTGGATGATTTGCAGACTCTTGCTAGGTGTCCTCTTTTTTCACAACGGAGGCAGATGGTATCTAGGAACTTGCATTCAGTGCGGGGTGGCTTCCCCACAACCTCTGCAGTAAAATCTTGCCTCTTTCTTCCCAGGTCTTTTCTTTTTCTGTTCCATTCTGAGTCTATATTCCTTCCTCCACCTCTCTACAGTCTGACTCAGAATCTATTTGCTCACAATGAGTTGTTGTGGACTTTTCCACATCAGGATGGCTTGTGGCCTTGTTAATTTTCTTCATGGCTGCTGCTGAGGACTTGGTAGCTTCTGCTGAAGAGGCCTCTTCTATTGCTTCCCTCAGCGGATCTTAGGTCTTAGTAATAACTTGCTCTGAAGTCTTGTCTTTAAGACCCAGAACAAATCGATCGTGCATGGCCTCTTCTAAATTGTTAAATTCACATGCACCCCAATGTCTCTTAAACTTGCCATGAAGTCGTTTACGCTTTCCCCTTGATCATGACGGTAAAATTGGTCTTAATGAGGCACGATACTTGTGGGGCGAATGGGCTCTTAACAACTTTTCTAAGTCAGGCCATTCCATTACCTTCACATCTGCAGCTCCCGCCAATGCCTTCGCCATCTTGAAAACTGCCGACCGCAGTGCGGAGAAAGACCACCCTCTTCCGCTTCTTGGAAATGTTGGTAAGATCGTTTCCAGATACATTTGAAACGATCTGCATAACGCCTCCCAGTCTTCTGCCATCGATCGAACAGGGCTGGGGGTGTTCAGCGCAGCCATCTCTCTTTCTTCTGTTCCACGTTGCCTTCTTCTTCAGGGAGATCCCACCTTCGTCACCAGTGTTAAGTTTGCATGAAGAGACAGACGCGGAGTGCTTCAAGCTCTTTGTTTATTAGTGACTACAGCTCAGAACAAACCCACTTTGGCTGGGCTGCGGCTGCTACTTATAGCCAGCAGCCAGTTGCCAGCCAATCAGAGTGCAGGGTTTTCCGCACTTTTAAACCAATCATTTCTTACATTTTACAAGAACAGTCCAAACTAAACCAATGACTTTAAACCTGCATACATAACAGTTTCTGTTTCAAATAAACACATTAGAACTAGGGAAAAAGATATTTGTTCTCAAGAATACAAGACCTGATGCATTTACATGGGTCTAAAGTTGGTTCCAATATGGGACAATACCCTCAGAAGGTTAAGGGAAAAAAGACACATTGAAGGGAAATGCATACAAACATGAGTATATTAGGGGGAATTCTACATAGAAGCATGCATGTAAAAATTGACTATCAATATTTCTATAGGAGTGCCTACAGAAAAAATAGATAGACATAAAATTCAGATGAACTTAAAACATGCAAAAATTAGAAGATTTTCCCCATTTCTACCATCTCCTCCTGGCCATAGGTACCCAATTTGTAAGGTAGTACAATCACATTTAAAAATTTTTTTTGAAAAGTATTATAATGGGACAGATAGAGAGAAAATACATGTTTATGTTGCAGTATAACAAGGTTATTTAAGCTAGTGTAACTATAGAATGGCTTGTTTATCTGGAGAATGCACTATATATAGCTAACATATATAGCCAACTGGCTTCTGCTGCAGCTCTTTCTTTCCTCATTCACATATCTAAATGTCACTTGCAAGCAAACCGCAGCTATCTTGCATTCTTTATGCACACACAGTTATAAAAAGATTGGCTCAGCAGTTCAGGAAAAGACATAGGCATATTTTTATCATCAAAGAACCCATGGGATATTGTAAATGATGTGAATGCAAATGACAGAAGAGCTCTTTTATTACAGAAAACCATTACACAGATGCTGAACTTGATTGGTAAAAGGTAGAATAATTCCTATTGTCTACATTCACTAGGTTTCCACAGGGGTCAAAACTTATTTGAAAACTGTAAACAGACTCAGAAACCTAGCTGATCAGATTATTGTTTTAAAAAAAACTCTTAACATGTTATTTTCAAATATTGTGCAAGATATCTTGATAACTTTTAAATAATTAAACTCAGTATTAAAGAATTAATGAAATATTAATGAAATAAAGTTTTCCCCACCCATAGCCAGCATTTAAATCTATGCCAAGTATAATTTCCAAGTGGCCCTCATGAAACTCCAGCAGAGCATGTTAGAGAGATGATAAGGATGCAAGTCACTGTCCAGGTGTTTCCTGATCCACAATGGCTGCCATGGGTATACCAGCTGAATCTGGGCAAAACCTCTAAATTGCAGACTTCCTTGAGTTTGAATGGGACTCCATCCAGAGCGATTGTAGGAACTCGAATCACACCAAGGTGCCTATTTACAAACAGTAATTCCATCTTTCTGAGGTTCAGTTTCAACTTTTAGTATCTGAACAATAACCTTTAACCAAAATAGTGTGTTGGTTTATAAAACTTCTCCTTCACAACCAGAAGAGTTGTAATCAACTTTCCCAACATAATATTGAAATAGTTGATTAAACTTCATCTGCTTCATCTTCATTTTTGCTTACCACACAACTAGCAAAAAAAGAGAAGAAATTTTGCCAGGAAAAGAAAAAAAATTGGCAAATTTAGAAAGGATCTGTTCCATCTCCTAAGACTTGCAAGCCAGTAAGCTATCTAACTAAATTACTTCATTCAAAGCAACCTAAGACCATGTGGGGGTAGAAAGGGAGGGAGAGGGAAGGTCAGGGCCCATTTCTTGCTTGTTATTACCAATTTTGTATTTATTATTCTAAGTAAAACTTAAGCTATGTATTAAATATTGTCATAACTGAGACCTTGATTTAAAAGGAGTGTTGGTAGACTTACTTGTGAACTCACCTTCTCAGATGGTGAAGACAGGATCCATGCATGGGATGTATTCAGCTCTGTTCGGCTATAGATTGAATAGAAAAACTAAGACACACTCCCTCTGGGCCACCATCTCCAGTTCTGTCTATATATGCTGCAAGAGTCCAATCTTTGTATAACATTCATGATTAGTAACAACTTAAATTTTAGTCCAATACACAACATGATTGCCAGATTCTAATAAATCGGTGGGACTGGATCCTGTCTTCACCATCTGAGAAGGCACGTTTACAGGTAAGTCTACCAACGCTCCTTCTCCAGAAAGGTTTCGACAGGATCCATGCATGGGACATACCAAAGCAATGTCTGATGGGAAGGATTCTAACCCTAATTGTTATGTATGTAGGTTTGAAGTCATTGGTTTAGTTTGAACTGTTCTTGTAAAATGTTGGAAATGATTGGTTTAAAAAGTGCGGGAAAACCCTGCACCCTGATTGGCTGGCAGCTGCGGCTGCTGGCTATAAGTAGCAACCACAGCCCAGCCAAATTGGGTCCGTTCTGAGCTGTAGTCACTAATAAACTAAGAGCTTGAAGCACTCCGCGTCTGTCTCTTCATGCAAACTTAACACTGGCGACGAAGGTGGGATCCTTCCTGAAGAGAAGACGACGCGGAAAACAAGCTGAGAGATGGCTGCTGAACACCCCCAGCCCGTTCGATCCGACGGCAGAAGACTGGGAGTCGTATGCAGATCGTTTCAAATGTATCTGGAGGGAAACGATTTTGCCAACATTTCGAGGAAGTGGAAGAGGGTCTTTCTCACGCTGGTTTTCAAGATGGCAAAGGCATTGGCGGGAGCTGTAGACGTGAAGGTAATGGACTGGCCTGACTTAGAAAAACTGTTAAGAGCCCATTACACGCCACAAGTATCGTGCCTCATTAAGAGACACGAGTTTTACCGTCGTGATCAAGGGGAAAGCGAAAACGTAAATGACTTTCTGGCAAGTTTAAGAGACATTGGGGGTGCATGCGAATTTAACAGTTTAGAAGAGGCCATGCGCGATCGATTTGTTCTGGGCCTTAAAGAGCAAGTTATTACTGAAACCTAAGATCACACTGAAGGAAGCAATAGAAGAAGCCTCTTCAGCAGAAGTTTTAGAGCCCACTGATCACTCCAGGGTGGGAGACACCCATAGTCACGCCAGTCAAGACTGATGGGTCAGTAAGAATCTGTGGAGACTACAAGGGGACATTGAACCATGCACTACAACAGAGTGCATATCCAGTTCCAGTAGTGCATCATTTATTACACTCTCTTGGAGAGGGCACAGTTTTTGTCAAGTTGGACCTGGCACAGGCATATCAACAATTAACAGTTGATGATGCCACTGCTGAAGCCCAAAACAATTTTGACCCATAGAGGTGCTTTCAAATGCAAACGATTGCAATTTGGAGTAAGCGTGGCACCAGGCATCTTCCAAAGCCTTATGGAAAGAATGTTACAAGGGTTGCCAGGGATGGTGCCCTATTTTGATGATGTTTTAATTTCTGTTGAAAATGACACTCAATTACACGAGAGACTCAGGGAAGTCTTAACTAGATTCAAAAAAGCGGGGTTAAAAGTCAAAGAAGAAAAATGCACACTTAGAACAGATAAAGTGGAATTCTTGGGTTACATGATTGATAAACATGGCATCCACCCCACAGAAGCAAAGGTTCAGGCAATCAAAGAAGCCCCTAGGCCAAAATGCAAAACAGATTTGCAAGCATTCTTGGGACTTATTAACATCTATCATATGTTTCTACCTCAGAAGGCAACCATTGCAGAACCCCTACATAGGTTGCTGGACAAAAAATCTGCTTGGGTCTGGGGGAGGAAGGAACAAGCTGCATTTAACAATATCAAGAGACTAATCACGTCTGATGCTGTGCTGATACAGTTCTCTGAGAACTTTCCTGTTGTTCTGACTTGTGATGCCTCCCCTTTTGGAGTGGGAGTTTTTTTGAGCCACATGCTTCCCAGCAGGAGGGAAGCTCCTATTGCATTTTACTCTCGCACCTTGACTAAAGCCAACTGGACAAGGAAGCATTGGCAATTGTTGCAGCTGTCAAGAAATTCCATGAGTATCTATATGGGAGAACATTTACCATTGTCACAGATCACAAACCTTTGTTAGGCATTGTGGCAGGAGACAAACCTACACCCACTATCCTGTCACCAAGAATGCTGAGGTGGACTGAATTTCTTGCTGCTTATTCATACAAATTCATCCACAGGCCTGGCAAAGACATTGGGCATGCAGATACTTTGAGTCACTGTCCACTTCCTTCTCACACTGAGGACTTTGCTCCTGAGACTTACACCTTTTTCCTAGAAACTGTTGCCAAGCTTCCAGTACACGCTGCTGAGAGACTGCCAAAGACACTTTATTGGCTCCTGTTATAGGCTTGATTAAGAAAGGTTGGCCTCTTCAAGATCTACCTCACCTTGCCCAACCTTTTAAATCCAGGCAAACTGAATTATCTGTATTAAGAGGATGTATTTTGTGGGTTAACAGGGTGGTTATTCCTGCAAAACTGCAAAAAGAGGTTTTGGAAATGTTACATGAGGGTCATCCAGGTATTGTAAGGATGAAGGGATTGGCCAGGAGTTATGTATGGTGGCCAGGTATTGACAAAATGGTTGAAAACTGGGTTGCATCTTGTCCCAACTGTCAGGTAGTCGGGCCTGCCCCACCTCTCGCCCCCACACAGGAATGGGAATGTTCTAGGGGCCCATGGTCTAGGATTCACATTGATTTCCCTGGCCCTACCAGAGGGCACACCTTCCTTATTATAGTAGATGCATATTCCAAATGGCTAGAGGTCATCCCTATGGCATCCACCACAATTGATGCTGTCATCAAGCAGCTTAAAAAGCTTTTTGTAACCCACGGGTTACCTGATCTTCTTGTCTCTGACAATGGCCCTCAATTTACATCCAACCTTTTTGAATCCTATCTAGCACAACAGGGTATCAGACATGCCCTGACTGCCCCTGGGCACGCTTCGGCTAACGGCCGGGCTGAACGCATGGTATGTTTTACCAAGGAAAAGCTTCAGCAATTGGGTCCTGGGGACATCACTGAGAAAGTTGAAAAACTTCTTGGTGTTCAGCACCTCACTCCTAACTCATCAACTAACTTATCCCCAGCAGAGTTGTTGATGGGTAGGAAACTCAGGTCTCCCCTTGACCGCCTTCATCCCACTTACGCATCCAACGCACCACCAGATTCCACTAGCAAAGTTTGCACATTCAGTGTGGGTGATTCTGTTTATGCTAAGAACCTTATGGGTGAACCTTCATGGATTCCTGCTGAAATAATTCAAATCACAGGCCCTTGTTCTTACAGGGTGCAAACAGAGGATGGTGTCCTCTGGAGCAGGCACATTGATCAGCTTAGATCCAGGTTACCTCAGGAACATCGCAATTGTTCCTCTCTAGTTCCCATACCTAATGCCTTTTCTAGGGGAAGGGAGGAGCATGAGGATAATCAGCAAGCAAGAATCAACCCCATGTGTAATGAGCCATTACGACAGGAACCACCCCAAAACCTGTCACAATGCCAAAATCCAACCTTACAAGTGGAAGAGTGCACATCACTACCTGACTTGGGTGCTGACATTGGGTTGGAGATGGGTTGGGAGGAGAGACCAGATTGTAACAATCAAACAGGGTCTTCTTCACTGGAAGCCCGGTAGGAAATGTCAACAGACACATTTCCTCTCTCACTGGGTGAGAACATTAAAACTTCTGAACCACGATGGTCTCAACAACGCGTAAGAGCCCCACCTATTTAAAAGAATACATTAGATAGGTTGGGGTTTGAGTATGGACTGAACCTAGTGGGGAGGTGTTATGTATGCAGGTTTGAATGTCATTGGTTTAGTTTGAACTGTTCTTGTAAAATGTCAGAAATGATTGGTTTAAAAAGTGCGGGAAAATCCTGCACTCTGATTGGCTGGCAACTGCGGCTGCTGGCTATAAGTAGCAGCCGCAGCCCAGCCAAATCGGGTCTGTTATGAGCTGTAGTCACTAATAAACTCTTCACTGAAGCACTCCGCGTCTGACTCTTCATGCAAACTTAACAGGAAGCTTCTTTTTGTAATGACTTTGACTGTGTTCCTCCCTGACGATTAATGTGCACCTTAGTGGCCACATTGCCTGTTAGGATTAGCACAGCCCCTGATTATTGCCTCAAATTCCTTGAGAGCTAGGTGGACTATTCTTAATGCTAACCAACTGATATTATGCTTGATGTCATTAGCATTCCAAATGCCCTGTGTTACCTTATCTCGACAATGGGCCCTCCATCCAGAGAGACTAGCATTGGTAGTTATTGTTGTAAACTCCCTGTCTTTAAAGGAGCATCCTTTATCTAATGCTGAAAAGGTCCACCAAAGCAAGGATATTATCACCTTGGTTGGCAATCTGACTCGGATGGGAGAGATACCTTTCATTGATCTCTGAAAAGGTAATAAGAACCACTGCAATTCACGAGAATGCATTCGTGCCCATGGCACTATATCAAGGCAGGATATCATTTTGCCTAGTAATTTTGACATTTGTGCTGGGGATGCCCTTCTTAAGCAAAAGAAATGGGCTGCTAACGCTTTAATGTCCTCTCTTCTTTGTTGAGAGAGGAAAACTAAATCTAATTCAGTATCTATTATTGCCCCTAAATGTAATGTTTGGTAGATGGTTCAAACTGACTCTTTTCCTGATTAACTGAAAATCCATGAGATTGTAAGGTTTGTAGGGTGATGGTTAAGTCTCTAATAGCTAACTCATGGGGAACTGATTGTATTAAGATATCATCGAGTAGGCCAGTATCCTAACTGGAACATTTCTAAGATGGGCTGTTACAGCCGCCAGGATTTTGGTAAATGCCCTGGATGCAGATGCCAACCCAAAGGGGAGTGCTCTATACTGAAAATGTTGACCTGCGTAACAAATTCTTAAATACTTGCAGTGGTCAGGTAAGATTGGAGTATGCAAATACTCTTCGGTAAGGCCAATTGAAACTAAATAGACCCCATGTCTCACTTTCTTCAAAATAGATTGAACATGTGCAACTTGAACCTATGATAAATAACAAAAGAGTTTAGTCTTTTCAGGTTTAAAATAGCCCTTCATCCCCTGATGATTTGGGAACAAGAAATAACAGAGTAGAAGCCTTGGCCCTGTTGTTTCTCTGGGACTGCTTCCACGGCTTGGATTGTTAGGAGGTGCTGCATTGCCTCCTCCATCTATCTCCTTTTGTGTATGTTTGAAGATACTGGACACCTGATAAAAAAATCTCGGGGGCCTGGCTCGAAATTCAAGTGCCAGACCTTCCTTTGTTGTCTGTCTGAGCCAAAGATCTGAGGTTGTTTTCTCCCATTGGTCTGCAAAACTTTGTAATCTACCACCAACAGGAGTTTACAAGTGCCTATTTGTATTTTCAGAACGGGCTGTTTGATGAACCACAGAATGACTGTTTGGTCTGTGGTTGAGATCTTGCCTTATAGTTGTTCCCTTGAGCCTGTTGAAAATGTTACCTCTGGCCAAAGTTTGCTTGATTTCTTTGGCTGGTAGACGTTTATCCTGTGATTCGATGAGAACGGGATCTAAGGGTGCCCCAAATAGCTTTCCACCTTTATACGGTGCGGATGCCAGCTTCCATTTCTTCTTGGTGTCAGCCTGCCAATACCTGAGCCAGGTTAACCTGTGTGCAGCAACCACCGAAAAACATGGCCCATGAGGCGAATTTGACAGAGTTCAAAACTTCGTCTGCCGTATATTCTGATGCAGCTATAACTTTGTTAAAGTCTAAGTGGGCTCTTATATTGTCTGTTGGAACCTGCTGCTGCATTTGTCTTAGCCATATCACAGCAGCCCTAGAGAAAAAGAAGCTGTGGTAGTTTTGACCACCCATGCAGCTGCCTGGTGTGTCTTTTGCCACATTAAATCAGCCTTTTTATCTTCTCCTTTTAGGGCATCATCTTCATCATTGAGATTAGTTGAAGAATATGCCAAAGCTAGCACTGGGTCATCAATCCCGGGGAGCTGCAAAGTTTCTGCTAATGGTGTGTCAAAGACTGTTACCCCAGGACCTGAACCGGGGACATCTAGCTGTCTCTGCACCATATTAAAGAATATTTTGTAGGAAGGGAAAACCTCCACTTCCACTTTTGGGTCCATGAAAAGGGCTTCATTGCCCCCTGTTTGTGAGTAATACAAGGTGTCTCTTTGTTCAATTGTAGGCTGGTTGCTCTCTTGGCCTTGGCTAATAACACTTTAAATAAATGTGGTTTAAACAGGCCTTTGGTATCAGATATCTCTGTTTCTGTCTCCTCTACAGAAAAAGATTCTATTTCGTCTTCCTCTACTGAATACTCAGATTGTTTATCCTCTGAAGTATCAGGAGACCATGTTTTGGTCATAAGTGTTTGTCTAAGGGAGTGGGAATGCCTCCTATAGTGGGAGGAACCTACTCTAGATTCCGCCAGATTTGGACTGTTAGTCTGAAGTTCTCCCATCATTCCCTGACCAATAAGTTACGTAAAACACTGCTGAACCACCAGCGGCATTAAATGCCATCCTGTTTCAGTGTGTTGCATTTGCTCTTATCTAGTTAAAGGAGGAGCCATTGGTCTTGGATTACTCAAATAAGAACACCCTGGAAGTTCAGAATCCTGCATGTTAGAAAACTACTTGGACCAAATTGTCCATGTCAGATCCCACTTGGGTTAGAATAGATTGACTTGTGTGATCCCCCTTAGGAGTGCTCCGTTGCAGTGATTTCATTTGTTCTTTTGAATTCTCCTCTACTTACTTTACCAACGCATTATGTAGTCTACGCTCGGCCTGCTCATCAGCTTTGGTTTTCCTAGTAGCTCTGGCCTTGGCCCTGATTTTGTCAGCTGCCTCCTGAACTGATCCTCTGGTCTTACAGGTTCTTTTACCCCTACCTTTTTGTTGATTGGAAGCAAACAGATGTGAAGACATTGTGTTGGAAGATTCCTCCATAATGCCTATAACTGACTGTAACATTACTCTGACTATATCAATAAAAATAGAAACAACATGTTATGTATGCAGAGTTTAAAATGACTGGTTATTGTTGTAAAGTGTTTGAATTCATTGGTTGTAAAAGTGCGGGAAAACCCTGCACTCTGATTGGCTTACGCCGCTGCATAAATAGCTGCCTTGGCTGAGCCAGTTGGGTCCGTTCTGAACTGAAGTCACAATAAACTTTGAGTTGAAGCACTCCACGTCCTGCCTCTCTATGAACTTAACACAACAATTAATTGTAATGCGTCTTATTAAATTCTTTAAAAAATCTTTTTCTGAGTCTTTGAACCTCAGGACAGAGTTTCACCAATTTCAAGACAATTAAATAGCTCAATAACCAGAATCTTTCAAGGTTAACTGTCTATAAGCAGTATAGCTCTAGTTGTGAGGCACACAGCACACAAGGGTAGAAAAGCTGAGGAAAATACCTCTTGCCTTTTTCTGAGGCTTTGCCCTCAGGACAGAATTCTGCCAATTTGATGACAATTAAATAGCCCAATAACCAGAATCTTTCAATGTTAACTGTCTATGAGAGGTATAGTTGGTCGTGAGGCACACTAGAGCTGGCTAGAAAATGGCTGCTTTACAAAATGGCACTCCGCCAATTTAAACCGTCACCAAGTTGATTTTACCTTTGCTGGAACCTCGTTGTGGCTAACACAGCAGCTCTACTTAGACTGCGCTCCCTTATTTGGGCAGGCTGTCTGACAGGCTTTTCAAATAAAGGTGCCTTCTGTGCTCGGACTGCTTAGCTACAGCTATACAGGCAGGCTGCTCAGCGGCAAAGGTGCCTCTTCAATTCCCACAAAACCCTATTCCAGGTTTTTGGGAGCGATCTCTGCAAACTCCGGACTGTGGAAGTCTATTTGCTTAAAAAGCCGATTGAATAGAGGCTTGTGATCATAATAAGCATTGAGGATTTTTAAAGGCCTAAGGTGCTATTAGTCCCTTAGGGACTGTTGTGTGATTAGTCCAAAATAACAAATTTAAATTAAAAATACTACAAACAACCCTCTATGGATAAAGTATAGAGGAGCCAGATTAAAATGTCTATCTCCGCCAAGACTGAATAGAAGAACTGGAGACTGGCCTGGAGGGGGTGTGTCTTCAGTTTTCTATTCAGTCTATAGCCAAACAGAGCTGAATACATCCCATGCATGGATCCTGTCGAAACCATTCTGGAGAAAAATGGCATTCTATCTCAGCTTCATATTTTGCAATCTATTCATTTAGGGACTTTTCCCATAATCTTTTGTTCATATTATTGATATCACAGATCCTCTTGGAGTCTTTAGGCTTCTCTGACTAGAAGGGCGCATTTCCTCTGGTAAGTGCTCTGGATGAGATTGGACAGAGAGAGGATGGTTGAAGTAGAGGGGTAGAGAATACAAACTAAAAGTCTAACTCAGAATTTTTCAGAAGACTAAGATCATATGTTCCCAAGATTGGACTTCTTCAATGGAGCTTGCAGCAAAACTATGGTAATGAATTTTCTTCAATTTCTCTTAATACATACACAGACCAATGTTTGACCCAGATTATCGCTGACCCACATGAGTAGATTCAACTATTACAACTATTTACTCTTATATACACACTAAGGTGCCTAAATTAGCTACTAGTATATCAAGGAAGCTAACAGCATCATATATCTAATATGCAGAATCCTTAGGTCTATTCTTGCTTGGTTGAAATACTCACCCAAAGGCTTACCTTTTATTGAGTCTATGGAAAAGATTAATGATATTTAAATTACAGGAGATCAATATATTAATCTTACATCTTAACAACTTCTTGACAGGTTTTCATTTATTTCTTAATATGGCCATCCGGGTTTTTTTTTATTCATCTTAATTACAGTAAGTAGTAGGTGTTAAGGCATAAAGCTAAAAACCAAGATATTGTAATCTTGCTTTAGGCATGAGGCCAGCTGGATGACCCTGAGTCAATTACCTTTTCTCAACCCTAGGAAACGCAATGGCAATCCACTTCTGAAATCTTGCCAAAAAACCTGCAGGAACTAGTCTAGGCAGTTGCCAGGAATCAATACTGATTTAAAGGAAAAGAAAAGAAAAGAAGGAAGGAGAGAGAGGGAGACAGGGAGAAGGAGAGAGAGGGGGAGAGGGAGAGAGAGAGTCTTTTAAATGATTTCAATTTCTTTATGAAGAAATGAAGGTAACTATGATTTTCTGTAATCCGGTGCATATTTTTTTCAGAAACAGGTTCTGCTGTATTCAGTGTGATGTAATGCTACGTAAGTGTAATTGGATTGAAACCTTAAATTAACAATATTACTACCTTCTACAATAGCTATGCTGTTGTTCCTGAAGGAAATGGTCATAATTTCTTTAAAAAATGAGAATTGCAAAATATACAGGAAATATTTCCTCTGAATTTCTTTTTGAGAACATGTGAATGATGGTGCAACTACATTTTCCTACAGTTGTTAAAAATGTCTGTTTGTCACTAAGACTTGTTTGATGCATTTTTTCTGAGTTTGAGAGCTTAGATTGCCTTATGTAATGTGAAAAAGATCATAATGTTGCATTAATATTACCAGTGAAAACTAGAGAACAAGCTACAAAAGGGTGCAAGATGCACCAAAATGAATTGAAATTGCATAGCAACAAGACTTGGACTTACAAAGATGACAGTCTTTGTGACTACAATTCTATAATTTATTCTAACTCTCTTTTATGCAATGTTGTTTGTTTCTATTAAAACTTCATTAAAAGTATGGCATAGCTTACCCAACCATGACAGAGGCACACCTCATTCTTCAGCTGGAACACCTTGTAATTAAAATTCAAGCCATAGCTGAGGAATATGATGGGGCTGTCAAGCAAGTTTCCACTGTAACTATAGATATTCATAGAGTTTCATTATGTATTGAATTACTGTCCAAATGAGCAAAGATGAGACAGGTAACTACCATGTTTATGAAAGATGTATGAAACGCCTTCTCAACAACGTGAAAATAAAGTATTTATGAAAAGATATGTTGTTCTTAAATTCTGTGATCCTAGATCCTTCTTCCATTATCATGGTGATATGGGAGTTACCATGATTGCTTTCCATAAACTCAGTTATTGTAAGAGATCCTTCTACTAAGGTTTCTTCCCATGCCAATATTCTCTGAGTTTCTGGAAGACTAGCAATGCAGTGGGAAAAAGTTGCAAAGTATATTCCTTAGAAATCATGTAAAGCTTTTCACGTTATACTGGAGAAACTGATGCTGCAACAGCTGTTCCCACAGTGTTAGATCAGTATAAAAATGGGAAGACTTGCATCTCATTACAATTCCTAGGCCTTTTAATATTTCCCCAATCATCTGGTTTACTGTTTCTGAATTAGAAGATGTAAAATATGTTTGACTTAAACTTATTCCCATGAGCAGATGACCTCCAAGGTCTCTTCTAACCCTTTAATTCTTAGTATATTGATGCCTCTACACACCTTCCCTTGAAACCCTTAATGTCCTAAATCTAGTCTCCCTCCTAGATGATCTTCTTCAGTGGTTCTGATATTGCTGAATAGCAGGTACACTGACTGTATTCACAAGACATAAGGAAAAGAAACAGCACAAGGTTACAAGAGTCTGTTATAGTCAATCTCAATAAAATTAATTTTAGCCTTTCTGTAGAGTTGATTTCTTGGTCTGGTCTATCCACTGCCAGTGCTTGCTTAATGACCACAATTGGGATGGGAAACTTCGGTCAGTGAGTAAAGTGGTCATTAAGCAAGATGTCAGATAACTGGTTTGCTCAATGACCAGAATCCTAGCACTCCTGGTTGTGGGCATTAAGCAATTTGTGGGTGATTAACCCTCTTGGGGATGGCAAGAACACTTGAGAGCTGAAAATCCTATTGAATCCAAGAATTTTCAGCCCTGGAGGGAGAAACACGAATGTGCATCCTCTACTGGGCTTCCCAGTGCCTTCTGCTTCCTCTTGAGGTACCCCATGCTCCTTTCCTTACCTTTTTTCAGAAATCTTGGTTAAAATTTTTTGATATGTACAATAATAATAACAAAGGATGATTTGTACACCGCTTCACCACAAAACATAATGCTTCCCCCTACTCAGGAGGTTTATATGTTGAATGACTCATGTGTAAATATGTGCATACCCACTAGGCCTCTGACTTTACAATGAATATAACCCAAGGAAGAAAAACATCTTCACATTAGCACAATTCATATTTTATTAATCATCACAGTAGACATTTGAAGACATGGCATTCTGGTATTTATAGTCCAATATGGAGTTCCAGATAGGGGATAGTCATTCTACCAAGAAATGTTGTGTAGAAGTTTTGCAATAAACGGGTTGTCTACATATATTACTTCACAAGGTAACTGCATGAAGTATGGGTGTTAAGCAACTTGTCCAGTACTGTATTACGATGACTAAGTAAGAAACTGAAACCAGGCCTTAGATTGCATAATGCCTCTCTCTCATTGAAAGTTTGATTTTGAGTTTATATTTAAACTTAGTTCTGGGTATGTTTTAAAAGAATGTTTGCTTTAAAGATTACAATAGATACAATGTATACTAAAATCATGGAACTCTTCAGCAAGTCCAACAATGAAAAGTTTATGTTCATTTTTTAGCACTACACTCTTGATAAATTCAACATTAAGGCAAAATACCTAGCTCCCTGAAGTGCACCCTCCCCACCCTCAGACTTGGGGCTATCTGGGTTTGTTAGACGTTTGCTGGAAGTTGTATGATTGTAGACTTAAAACATCCGAATGGCACCAGTGTGAAAAGGTTGAATATATATCTGAATATTATTTTGACTAAAAATTTAGAAACCAGATGGCAATGGAAGAGGAGGAACTATAGCTTCATTTCAGTTTATTTTAAGTTGCTAGATGAGTTCTGTCTGTGCTGTACATAAGAGGAAGAAACCATTGTAAAGACAACAGTTTTCACAAATGACATGACATTCACCATTTACAACACTAGAGGCATTGTTGAAGAAGTCCTCATAACATTCACACAAGTTAATTCGTAAGGCCATATGAGAGAGCAATGAACACAGTGCCTGGGGAAATTTCAATTTCCCCTGTAATAAAAGTATGCTTGGAAGGCTGGAAAAGTATACACCATATTGTCTCCATGAGGGGAATGTTATTTTTTAGGGATCAAGTAATAATTTATATTATATTTTATTCTAGTTTTACATGAAAATATTTATAGAATTATAAGGTTGATTCAAACATTGAAACAACCATAAAATAACTCAAACGATTCTGCATCTTTCATCTTGCTATTTATTCTTGTTTCATTCTCACTCCAGGGCAAAATTCAAATTTCATTGGAGGAAAAAATGGGAGAAATTTGAAGTAGGAGGATTGCTTTCAAGATCAAAATTCTGTGGTTTTATGATTTATTGTACATGGATTGATTTGTAAACACCTGAAAATGTGCTAATTACCAGAAGTTATTATAGATTTGTCAAAACATATTTTGCTAGATTAATCTTTTATCTTGTATGATAGGGTATGGTTCTTAACAGAGGTTTGGCATGCTGTAGACCTAGTGTATTGGACAAAATAATACATAATGTGCAAATTATCACTAATCAAGTGTGGGCTGAATGTCGACAAATTGATTTATAGCAAGCTCAACAGTTCTATTTTAAAAGTGCTCATCACCACCAAATTGGAGATCAGTATCAGGTAGGGTGCCACAATAATCAATGTCTTTAATAACTTCATTGGTTATTTGGGCAAAGAAAGGAATGAAATTTGTAGATTATACATTATCCGGTGCATGAGTGAGGAAGTTTCCTGCTTTAAAATGTTGAAAGCAATGTCAGGCTGTTCCTGTGCAAATTCCACCCTTCTGAGTATACATGCAATGTTATAATGTATGTGCAAGGGGCTGGGGCTTGCATTACAATGGCACAGGGCTGAGTTTGTTATTCTCCTCTTTTGACCTTCATTACAGAGACTCCAGTTTGGATAAGATAGCTAATAGCTATTGTTTAACAGTAATTGATTATTGAAATACGTTCAAATATGTGTTTTGTTAGAGAAATGGGATGAAAATAGCAGCACCAAATTTAACAGAAACAACTGCAATGTTCTTAACTTACAAAATACAAATCAAATGGGAATTATTGGGTGGGATACATATATCTTCAAAAGGGTACTTGGTAAAAAATGTTTTGGAATAGATTATAGCAAACTGAATTTGAGCTAGCAATGGGCTTTTGCAAATACAGTTTTAAGCTGATAAACAGAAAAATAATTTACAAATCACCAGGAATAATTTTTCCTGTCCTCCTGACTGGTTAGGCCATACATCAAACACTGGATGCAATTCTGGGCATCATTCTTTAAGATGGATTCAAAGGAAGGCAATAAGCAGGGCATTTGAAACTAAGATCTGAGAAGAAAGATGGAAGGGGCTGGGTATTTTTAGCCTTTAGAAAAGATGCAAGGAATGGAAACATGATAGCACCTCAAATGCCAGAAAGAACTTCAGATTAAAAAGTAAGGACCTGTTCTCTCTTGTTCCAGAATACAGGAAAAGGAATAAGGAGTTTAAATTATAGCAAGGGATATATGATTGAATGTTTATAAAAATCTTTAATGATAGACAGTGGAATGAGTTGTGTGGGCTTTCTTTCATGTGCTTAAGCAGAGACTAGCCAACCATCTCTGGGTTCAGGTTAGACCCAAGGTAGAACAGAGTTTAAACTTAATGGCCTAAATAACCCTTTCCAATTCTCTGATGCTAAGATTATTTGATGTTGAAAAATAGACAGACATAAATGTAGAAAATTTCCAATAAATATTTTTGCAAAATTTCCTATGTATAGTTAAAGATACCAATAGATGAGAATATGTGTAATTCATGGTTGAACTGTGTGGTCCTTGGTGCTTTCTGAGCATGGTTATTTTCTTGCAGACATTTCATTACCCAACTAGGTAATATCATCAATGCTGGCATATAATTAATAAATCATCAGGTGTGTGGGGAAATTGAGACAACTAAGGTACTTGCCTCACATCTTATGACACTAGTAATAAGTTGAATCCTTTACCAAAGAATCTTATGATACATCTTTCATTTTGATGTCATCATAGTTTGATGTCATATAGATGCTGCTGATATGAATTCTTCTATTGTAGTGATATTATTTTTCTTCTGTTCACTTATATCTGATTCTGGGAGGCTGCCTTGCAGTTTTCTTGGCAAGTGCTTTGTGATTGCCTCTATTCTGGGGCTGAGAAAAAGTGATTGGCCTAAAGTCAGCAAGCTGCTTTGGGCCTAAGGTGCAACTAGAAATCATGTTGTTTCTAGTTTCTAGCCTTATACCTTAACCACTGTACAAACTGGCTCTTGGTAATAATCTACAGCATGGGCTGTCAAACTCCTGGCGGGTGGACCAGATGCATCATGAGCTGGCCACACATTGATGCCTGGTTTAGCAAAGGGGAAAAGTCCCAATATGTCATGTGACACCACCGAGTGATGTGAGTTTGACACCCTGATTTACAAACTGTATATTATGGGAATAAAGGGCAACAAGAGAAAGAGTGGAGGAGAAAAATGTTTAATTTATTGCTATACTGTATTAATTCCCACATGACATGAAAATGTGCTTGCTTTTATGAGACATAAATCATATTGCCATGCCAGCATGCCTTAGGATAAAGAATCGCCCAATCATTCCCAAATGCTGTGTAGATCACAATTCCCATCTTAGAGCAACCTATTAGATGCCTCTCACCCACAAAAGGACCTGAATTAGCTTCCTCCAATCCCTTTGGCCTTCCAGAAGGCTGTTAAAACCTGCCTCCCTCTCCTTGCAAAATTAGGATATTAAGGCAAAAGTATATATTTCTGTTTATGGATTTGTTATATGGTGCTATATGCTCTTTTTTTTTTAACGAATTGGGCTTTCTTATATTTTCTTGCATGTATTGTTTGCTGCCCAGATTATGTGCTTGAGAAGGGTGGCTATATACAGATACTCAACTTATAACTGTTCATTTAGCAACCATTCGGTTACAGTGACACTTTAAAAATAATTTACATCAGATACTCACACTGAATGACCATTGCATTGATCACATGATCAAAATTCAGATGCAGCCAGCATGGATTCAAGACA